>BMAC01000047.1:83451-94578 GCA_014905375.1 Phtheirospermum japonicum | reverse complement strand
CTACAGCCACAAACAACTGAGCAAAACCCACATTTTGAAATTTTCGGCCACAGCTCTACTTCCTTCACAAAATCAATTTCAAAGCCTACCAATCTTCATCCAACTTTCAGCATTTTCTTGATAAGGCAGCAATAGGTAAAAGTCCTTTTCTAAAAAGACTTTCAAAGAAAACCCCAAACCTCCATCCGATTTTCACAAAATTCTGCAGCCCACAAACATTCAGGTAAACATAGTTTTGGTTTTCCTAAAACCCTCGAAACAACAATTTTATTTTATCAAACTACTGCCGGCCGATTTCCCACAACCCAAAACCCTAACCAAACCAACGTTGGAAAGGCCCGAACAACAGCTAACACCCAACCAAACCGGACGAACCCCCACCACAAACCACCGGTAGCCACCACTGCCGACTACCCAGCCATGGCCCGACCACGAGAACCACCCAACGACCCACGAGGACCAACCAGACCACAACCCTAAACATCCACCGTCGCAGCCACACCCACAAACCCAACCAGTCGCGGCCCGAAGACGTCGCCGCCGAGACTGAAACCGGGCCCAGCCGATCCGAAGTCCAAAACCACGGAGATTCTCCATGCTCGTCAGAGGAGGTGGAAAGCCGCTGGCCACCGATCTGTTCGCCGCTTGCCGCCCCACCTTCCGCCGAGCCGCCGCCATGGATTGGTCAAAGGCGAAGGTCGCCCGCGCCGATTGTTCACCGAGAATATCGAGTGAATGTGAAATGAGGAAGGAATAGGGATACTCGTTATCCGTTTTGTTTTTGTATGTTTTTGAAGGAATGTGGAACTAGAGTACTTTAGCTATCGTTTTCCACTGATAGCAAGTTGTTTTATTGTTTTAAATATTCCGCTGCGTAAACTTGATCATTTTGAAATTATGAATTTTTATAATGTTATTGTTATGAAACTCGACATTTATTTGTGACGCCAAGATTTCTTGAATTAATTAAAATGTAAACCTAAATCGGGGCGTTATAGAAATAGCTTAAGTTATAAAAGACTAGAAATAATGGTACATGGTTTGGGAAGATTGAGGAGCAAAGCTATCCTCTATGCTTAAAAATGTTTGATTGAGTGAGTTATTGATTGCGTTTGTTCGCGAGTTAGACACACATCTTTATATATGACATACCTTACCAAAGAGCCTACATTACAACCCTTAAAGTTCCTAATCCGATTCTTGATTAAATGTGCTCACCTATATGCGATGTACGAGTCTTTGATCTTCACGAGTCGTTGAATACATGTTTATGTTGACTCGAGCATATACACTTACCTTTTGAATAACACGACCGAATGAGTGCACCATAATATATATTTCCCTTTTGAGAGGAGGCATTCTTTTGATTTCAACAAAAGTGTTTATATTTGCAAAAATAAGTGATATGCACAACTTGACTCTTTGATCTAACCACTTTCATTCTTTCTTGATTTTGATTCTTTCATTTGTTCGAGGATGAAAAAACCAATAAAGCATGGGGTGGTTGATTCGTACATCTTTGTTACACTTTTGTACATATTTTGAGTCATGTTTGAGTCTTTGTACCGTCTTTTTAAGTTAAGAATAAGCTATTTTGCATGATTTTGAATTCTTTGGCCTTCTGCTTAGGCTTTTTGACTTTTCATTCAATAATTGGTCATTTTGAACCATTTTTCTTATTTTACTCTTATAGCTGAGTCACTTGACAAAACTGGGAGATGAAGACAAAGGATTCAGCATTCAAAACAGCCAAAAGAACACCTGTCCGATCGGATGAGTCCACTAACCGAATGGGTTGACCTTCAAAACACACATCGATCGGATAAGCTCTACGTCCGACCGGAAAAGAGAACAGAAACTTTCATCCGATCGGACTTATACGTTACAAATGCATATTTTCGGGATTCTTCAGTTACAAAACGGCTTTTGAGCCTTTAAAACTAGAAATTCTCAGAGAAGACCCATCCTTTCGTCCCTAGACTGGATCATATACATTGGAAGAGAGAAATGACAACTTTCTCAACCTTTGACTTATAGCCCCTATGGAAAATTCATATAGAAATTCAATTGGTTCGTGATAACCGCTGGAGACAAAGGTTCGTGACAAGCTTCCTAGATTCACTGAGGTTCATTTCATTTCCCGAAATAGCTGGATTTGGGAAGGATTCATCCTAGTATCGTGATTGAGTTTTCTCACGATTTAGTAAACTCTAAACTTTTATCTCGTTAATTAGTTTGGTGATTCATGTTAGATAGTAATCTTTCGATATCATGTTTGGATAATTATTGTAAATCATTTATGGTTAAGTTTTTATGAACGATTTGGTGATAAATTATTTTATAATAATTAGTGGATTCGTATTATTCTGATTTGGATAACTTGGTGTGTTAGTCTTAATTAGAATTGCTTTTGGATAATGTTTGAAGAATGCATATCTATTGTTTGATGAAATGTGTGTATGATATTTGGTGGATTAATCTTTAGATCGTGTAATAATATTTATTGTTGAGTTCGAGAATCGATAAAACTACTCTTGAGAAGAGGTTGATGCCCTCGAAGCAAGATAGGTTGAACGAGTTTTGTTAAACTTAGTTCTTTTGAAGTTTTCAGAATAAAAAACCCCTTGACCACGTGTTTAGAATTAGAACTTGTGTTTTTTTATTCATAATAAACACTGTTGACTCCGCATTTCCACTCCTCGGGAGAATCGACCGGTTTAACTTGCCAATCTACGAGTGACCCCGTTCTCTTGCGGGCGAACTAAATTATTTTCAAACGTAGACGCGCATGGTTTAACTGGGGTTTTAATTTTGAAACACAAAAGTTTGGATCACCCTATGTGACATATTTGTAGCTTTCTAGATAGATTTATTAGATATCTAAGTTGTTCCAATCTATTTAGGTTCACACTCATAACAAAGATGCTCTGTAGGTGGTTGTACCCTCTTAACCGGACTCGTGAAACTTATAGGTGAAGTGAAAGGCCCTGTTTTCTGTAGTGATTGAACCCTCTCGAAGCGGAAGATTGCCCTCGCTCTTGTTTGGGTATGAATCTTTATCTTTGAACATGATTGAGCATATCATTAGATGGATGTATAATGCAACATGTGCAGAGATAATTGTTCTGTGAATAAACATATGCGCATGAATGTGTTGGTGTATTATTGGTTGTATCACTTTTTATTATATATGTATTGCAAGGGATGAGTAAGGCCTTTATATTAGAATGTTTTGAGGGAGCATATAAAGCCTAGCTCTTGTGTTTGATATTTCTTTAAGTTATCTTATCTACGGACAAGGCAAGCTATATTCATTGCAAGGGGCTCTAGCTTGCACAGCTTATGATTGGGCTGGATGAGCTCCCCTTGTTTCCAACTGGTTTTGCGGGGAATCCAAGCCTGATGGGGCCTTCGGTTTGTGCAGTTTATGATTAGGTCGGGCAAGCTTCCCAACTGGTCCGGTGATCTGAGTTTACGCTCTCTTTAATTGGTTTGATTTATCCTAGGGGTAGGGGAGATGATACTATTCCCTCTTAAGGATCGAATCCTTCATAATGAAAGATTACTCAAGCTTGGTTCAGATAAGGTTCCTCTTTATGGTTATATATAATATTAGAGGAGATAAATTACACACCAATTTTGGTAATGTTGGTTGTGTGATGAGGACAAAGATACATGGATATGCCAATTATATTTATGGTTATTAGTCCTACTTGCTCGTGTATAATGGGTTTTGAACTTGTCCCCCTTATGTTTGAATTCCTTAATGAAACATTTGAAGCCCAGTAGATATGTTGGGTCTATAAAGATTGTTTGATTAATATATAAGATGAGTAGCGTCTGATTAAGTTTATCGTTGATTTTTGATACATGTTATGCCTTGTATGTCCTTATTTATATCTAATCAGAGTCTTGGAGATCATTTATTTTTGATATACGAAATAGAACTTGATAAATATAATCAGAGAGATTAAGGTAGCATATTGTCACGTCCCGCCCAAGCCGCACGGATCATTAGTGCCAAAGACTAAGTCCGTGATAATATGCTGAGATTTACTCAATTTTGATGACTGAGTTGTATTCACTTATTACGATATTTACTGATGAATTCGTTTTCATTTATAGTGTGTCTATGGTTAAGCGGGCTATGCCTTACCATTATTTGGTTTTCTACTGAAGACCATATTATTTGACTCACTATTATAATGTATTGGTTTTTGTATTCATAATTATTAGTTCTTCGTAAATCTACAAAATTAAAAAAAAAAAAAAAAAAAAAAAAACTGCATTTTTCCTTAGCAACAACACTTGAGATCGAGTCTCCTCATATAAACACCAACAACTCCACCATTAGACTACCTAAAGATAGTTGTACAATTATAACTAGAAAGTTATTATTAGTTATGACGTTTTGGCCTGGCGGACGATACGTCAGCCCGACGTGACAATAATTTAGAACTACTATTTATAATCATTAGTCTTTATATATATAAAGTTGGGTTCCAATGAGAACCCTCCCTTATTCACAAACTTTGGAATTAGTGCTTTTATATATCAGTAGTGCTTTTATCATACAATTACAGTGCTTTATTAATATATTAGTTATATACACTAGCAGTGCTTTTATTATACAATCACAGTACTTTTATTAGGTTCAAATGAGAACCACTACCTTATTTGCGAACCTAAGGCCAATTATGGGTCTTATATCTAATTAAATGGATGGATCAGATTTTTTTAATATTTTTTCTTATTTGATAAAAGCACTAGATTTATATAATAAAAGCACTATTGGTGTATATAACCAATATATTATAAAAGAATTGTGTGATTATAAAATGAAAGCACTGCTGATATATAACTAAAGTATTAGTTCGCAAGTTTACAAATAAGAGAGGATGAAATCATATCAATGACCATAATTAATAGATGATTTTGATTTGACTTCAAGTATATGGGGTACAATGGTCTTTTATTAAGAGATGATTTAAATCATAATTAATAGATTTCTTTTTCCAATTAAAATATAATTTGACGCATAATTAATAGATGATTTCCAATTAAAAATTTCATTTTTATAATGTTATATTCATTTGTTTCCTACTTTCTAATCCATTATCACATATTTCCATTTTATTTTCATATTGGTAATCTAATTTCTAAATACATTTTTCTGAGTACAGAGTTAATATTCTTTTGCATTTTTTGAGTATATTGTTAATATGCATTTGTATTTTTTCGAAATTATTCATGTTATCTAACTAATAACAATTATTATGTATATGTGCAATAGTTTGTGGTGCTCTTACATAACAATTAAAAGTTCTTTGTACATATATGATGTTATGCTTTATTATACTCCATGGTCGTGCTTTTATACAATTCTGGGTTGTTTCCTTGTTTTACTCTATTAGTCCTAATATTTTATCTTAACAAGTTTTGCTCAAATGTCTACTTCATCATACTTCTTTTCTTTATATTATCGAATAATTCCACACACAATTAAGACATTTTTGGGTAATAGATGAAATTTTGCATATGGATATTCGAGATTATTAAATACTAAAATAATCAGTTTGATTCAAAATATACATGAAGGAATAAAAATAGAAATGGTATGAGCGCGGAAAAAAATAATAGACTACACCATGCATTGACCTATTGCCAACCGTGTGTCCAATGGCCAAACTACTGGCCATATTACCAATGTGCCCGTCATCAACTCGGTTCACTTGGTCTACTTTGAGCTTTTTCAGATCATCTGGCTTATCTGCATATTATATTTACGTTACACAGCAATAAAAATGTATACAGAAAAAAGCACTATACACATACTTTAAAAGCACTCTAAAGCACATTCTTTGAAAGCATTGTAAATACATCTTTTGAAAGCACTGTAAAATACATATATTGAAAGTACTGTACAAATATCTTTGAAAGCAATGTACACATACCCTGCAAGCACTATACACCTAATTTGAAAGCACTATACACATACTTGTTAAGCACTGTACACATACCTTGAAAGCACTATACACATACTTTGAAAGCAACATACACCTGTTCTTAAGAACTCATAAAACACATCCAAATAAAACAAAATCAATGTACACACACTTTGAAAGCACTAAATACATTTCATAAATTAAATTTATTTATGTAATTAAGTACATTGCTAAGACCTTATGAAACCTCATTACTCACTGGTTTAACAATCTGTGTGCACAAGATTAAACACAAAATTGTTTGAATCACAACAACTCATCAACACACTTAACACAAAGCAATAAGAATACATAAAGAAAGCAATACACATCATGAAACATGCTACACATCATTATGAAGTACTCTTTCATAAAGAACCACATACAACACATGGTTCATATATCTTTAAATAAATGACTGGAAGAATCATAAAAAAGCAACACTATGCTCATAAGAAAGCATTACACATGCAGAATCGGGATCCACAACATCATTGAATAACATATCATTAAAAAACACATATAACAACATTCTCATGATTTTATAGAATTTTGTTTATCAAGCCCATATAAAACACTAGCTATCCCAAAAAGAAAGCATTATTAAATCATGAAAGTATCCCGATAGAATACTACTAAATGTATTAGCATTTTCATTATAGAACATAAAATCATTAAAATATTCCTATAATTTATGTCTGGACTCAGCAGTTAGTATCCAAGCACAAAATATGGACATGTGATCGGTAGAAGTAGACATAAATAATTTCCTCAACCAGCTTGATGCCAAAACATAGCAATATTCACCGCATTTCACAAACAAACTGTAAAGAAGTTGGAATTTCTACATGCACCATTGTTTCTACAAAGGCTTAGGTGTTCTCTCAAATGTAGAAAGAGATGAATATTTGGATGTGTTTTGTTTTATGGAGAAGTGTTTTTGGAGAATGAGCTACTGTAGAATATGAAGCATTAGGAGAAAAACGTACTGGAAATGTGAAATGTATTCAGGTATGTTCTAAAAGAACGTATATAGAATGAAATTATTTTCCAAGATAACAAGCAAACATATCCTATGTTATTTTATGCACAACATCAAAGGTTAGAACTCACAAATGTCAACTATGTTGACCAAGTCTATGTTTGCTTAACAAAATAAATCTTCAAAGAATGTAATCATTCAATTAAATGTGAAAGTTACACCTCACTACATGTTGATGCATTAATTCCAATTCATCAGATGCAATTGCTATATCTGATAAACTCTTTAGGTTCAACTTCAGATTCTCTTCAATATATGTAAGTATATTTCACTCGAGTAGAAGATCAAGGCATCTACTCTTCTCTCTTGAGCCGAATAAGTAGTATGTGAATTTCAAAGTTATATAATTTTTAATCCGCTTCACTACATCAGTATAAAGCATATAATGATCGCTAACTACAAAGCACTGTGTAACTATAAAAAAATTCAGTCTAACTATTAAAAAAATACTAATTTACCAATAAACTCCCAGTCACTAAATTGGTACAATGCAGAAATGTTGTATATGTATATAAATGAATTTAGAAACATAATTCACATGATTCAGACATTTATCAAACCAATAAACCTTTTACTTTTTAAGTTGCATGCCTGAATTCTATCGAAAATAAACGATTTTTGTGAAAATAAAATTATTTGGAAGATAAATTTTGAAGATATTTGTTGCAGAAATTAGGATTTCTAGGGTTCAAACTTTTAGAGAACAAACAATATTTGAGTTTGAAATTATATTTTTTGCTGCATTCGCTGCTGCACGCCGGTTACCTCTAGACCATTGTCCATCAATTTCCACGAAAATCTCCAAGTAATTGGTCGCTTATCGTCGTTTCATTGGAAATTTCATGCTTTTTATCGAGCCGCTCTCTTTTCGTAAAAACAGTGAGAGATTTATTTTGATGAAGGTTTTGGTAAGTGGGGTTTCGTGTTCCAAATATCACGGGTGTTAACATGATGGCTAGATTGCTACAATTTGCATTGGTCTAATTTACCTTTATTAATAATTTTTTCAATAGTTGCAATTATTATTTTGTTTCTTTTCCAAATATATAATTTCAATAAATAATAGCCTAAGTTCACAAATAATGATGGGTTCTAACCAAAACCCATCTCTCTCTCTCTCTCTATCTCTATCTCTCTCTCTGTGTGTGTATATATATATATATATATATATATATATATATATATATATATATATGTGTGTGTGTGTGTGTGTGTGTGTGTGTGTGTATACACTCCCTCAGTCTCAAATATATATCACTATATTTTTTATAGAATGTTTCAGATATATAGTCTACTTTCTATATTTAATATGAATTTTGTAACTATCAAACTTGATTAAATAAGGATAAATTAATTTTTTTTTCATATCTGTCAATTCAAATACTGATCGATGATTTCTTAGCGCTCTAAGAATCGTCTCCGCAATAGTACGGAGTCGATTGTAGATGCGGTAAGTTGTACCGAGTCATGTCTCTCGAGGATGGATGTGATCGGCTTTCGGTTTCTCAGTTGTTCTTATCGTCGGTTTTTATTAAACTAATTTAACCTAAGAAAGCGGTAGTCATTGTTCGGTTTTTATAACTATGATTTAAATTGAAACTTAAGATTTTAAATCATTAAAACAATTAAAGGAAATTAAGCTTAAAATAAAAACGATCAATTTAAACTAACTAACTATAAAAACTTAATTATTTGAAATTAGGAAAATGGAGGGAAAATTAAAGTCAACTTATTTAAATAAGTCAACAAAATTAACTTAGCATTTAATTAAAGGTTTTTAAAGCAAAAGAAGATTTTATAAAAATTTTACAAACTTAAAGATTGATCTAAACAACTTATCAACTTAAAAGCATAAGTTTAAAAGCTAGAAAGCTAGAAAATGAAATTGAAAGTTTGATAAGCAAAATAGCCACTAAATTATGATCCAAAATACAACACAATATTAAAAAGGAATAACATGAAAATGAAACTAGATTATATAAAGATATTACCAAATGTGTGTGATTACAAAAGCTTGAAAGCTATAAAAAGGAAATGGAAAGTTTGATAAGCAAAATAGCCACTAAATTATGATCCAAAATACAACACAATATTAAAAAGGAATAACATGAAAATGAAACTAGATTATATAAAGATATTACCAAATGTGTGTGATTACAAAAGCTTGAAGGAGGAAAGCTTGAAAGCTGATTGATTCTTCACAAAAGATAGCTAAAACAAAGCTTGATCACTAACTAGATAAGATCTAAACTTAACTAATCTATCTCTAATTATTAGGATTTATTGGAAATTAAAACTAAGCAAACAGATGAAAAGGAAAGATTTCTGGATTTGGAGAAACTTTCTTSGGGAAGAAAGCCTTCAGGACAAGTTGTTCTGGTGAAATGACGTCTGATTGCTAATATCTTCAAAATTTCTGCTTTTCAGTCGATCGACTGAAAAAGCAGTCGATCGACTGGCAGTCGATCGATTATGTCAGCAGTCGATCGACTGAACATCCAGTCGGTCGACTGGATTCCAGCGCCCGGCTCGATTTCTCGTTCTTTTCGCGTCCGCCGGCTTATCGAACCTCGTTCGTTGCGCTTCCTTGCTTCGTCCATCCATTTCCGAGTCGAGTATCAATGATGCCAAACGAGCGTGGGCCCCGCTTGGACGTCCTACGGCCAAGAAAAACGGAAAGGTGAAAAACTACGAAAATCAATTACTAAAACGTACAAAAACTAAGAAAAACTAGAAATACGAAACAATGGCCAACCCGACTCCTAAATCAAAAAAAGTAAGCGAAAAACACGCAACGTAAAACAAAAACGGTAATGAAAATATGTACAAAAAGATGCAAATCAACCACCCCACACTTAGAACGATTGCTTGTCCTCAAGCAAAACTAACGTATATTTACAAAACTACCCCCGACCAACCCTAAACTAATGCACAAAATAATTCGAGACGCCGTACGCTACGTTGTTTGTTAGCTTTGGCTAAAAGGACTACAATGTGATTTGCTAAGGAAATTTAGATCGACTTTCGAAACCTAAAAGGACTTAAACAATCCAACAAGTCGGTCTCCCCGTCCTTGCCCCGGCTAAGGTCTATCCACGCTCGAACCGTTATTCGACTCCCGACTAGCCAAGATCATCAACACCTCTCTTTACAAAAGTATACTAAAAATCGAAACAAATGGAAAAACGAGCTATAAAATAAATTCAAGGATTTATAACGTATCCTTGTTTATTCATCTCTTTTCGTATTTTTCTTTTTTTTTCTTTTTCTTTTTCTCTTTTTTTTTTCTTTTTTTTATGTACCGTAGACGTGAGGTACTTGCGTAATAATATGAAAATACGAGGCTATCAAATCCGATCATTCGTTGCTACTAGCAACTTTCGAATTTTTCGATCGAGCACGTGGAGCAATTGATGACTCCAATTTACAAACAAAAACCTATAGAGAGTGTTTAATGACGAGGGCTAGTCGAGGCACTAGTTCCAAATGAGCACAAGGATAGCACGAAGCTAAAACCGAATGGGGATCCCAACAAGTTAAACCACCTAAATCCACTAAATTCGATCGAAAATCTAAACATCTTAACAAATCATCAAAAAACCGCGTCACTTCGCCAAGGGTCCAAGCAACAAAAGCACACACGTTTTTCAAACTAAAACAAGCAAGCACACGACGAAATTAAAAACCTAGGACGATTCTACCCACCCCACACTTGAAAACCGAGCAATGTCCCTATTGCGTAATTAAGCTAATAAAAATGGTAAAAAGTTGTAGGGTAAAGAAAACGCCCCTATTTCCGGCTCGCGTCGTCGTGGTTGTGCAAAGGTCGTTGCTGGGAACCGAGGTTAGCAACAAGATATCTACATGGTTAGGCAAGGTGGAAAAACGTGCACAAAAACGAACTATGTACAAAAACGAGAATATTTTTGATTTTTGAATTTTTCAATTTGTTTGGATTTATTTAATATTTTATTTTATTTATATATATATATATATTATTTGTTTGATAATTAGAAAATATATTCAAAATAATGCAAAAGAAACTATTTACAAAAAAAAAGCAATTAAAAGGATTTTTTTTATTTTTATTTTTAATTATAT
>BMAC01000047.1:35737-65596 GCA_014905375.1 Phtheirospermum japonicum | reverse complement strand
TATATATCATATGTATATATATATAAAACGACATATCACCTTACAATAGGAGCGATGCGGCTGCTGGAGCTTCCGGAGACGAGGCGGCAGCGACCGGGCGGAGGCGACGCAACAGGCGGCACGCTAGTGCGCTGGCGGGGCTCAGGTGCAGCGAAGGCGCGACGGGCGCTGTCGGGAACGGCGACTTGGCTGCGGCAGGTTCGACTGTTGCAACTGCACAGCACCGGCAGGCGAGGCAGCTTCGGTTTTGCACAGCACCGGCAGACGCTGTCGGGACGGCACGTCTCTTAGCGCGACGGCGCTACCACGATGGGCGCTTCGGCGACAGACAGTACAGCAGTGCAAGCGGCCGGTTCTTCTCAAGCGACGGCCTGACAGCAACCGGGGCTCCGGCTTGGCACCAGCGGGCGCGGTGGCTTCCGACGGCGAAGGAGTGGTGATCCGACAGGGAGTGCGGGCTGGAAATACGGCGAGAGAAACGCTGTCTCCGGAAAATCGGTGTCACACACCGTATTACCCGACGTACTCGCGACGGAGCACTAGATCCGTCGAGGGATTGAGAACGACGGATAAACGAGACCGAACCTTTCGGCGTGGCGGCAGCCGGCGGCAAGCGGCGGCGGGTGGACGGCTTGGTGGCTAGGGTTTTTGTTTAAAAACGTTTTTTTTTCGTCTCTGAAAAAGAAGTCTGATGCCTCCTTTTTAAAACCCTTCTTTCTTTTCTATTTAACAAAGTTTTTTTTTTAATTAATTAAACCCAAGCCCACCTTAATGGGCTCAAAAGGATTGACCCAAATTAAAAATAAAACCAAGCTTTCTTTGATGGGATCAAAGAGGATGGGATGGCCCAAGTAAAAAATAAAAACCAATACCTTTTAATTTAAAATAGTACCGGCCCAATAACTTTAAAAGGGGCTTATTGGGCCGACCCAATTTTAAAACAAATAGCCCATTGGAATTAAATCATTTCTCACAAACGATAACTCCAAAAAATATAACAATTATATTTTCGCGTGCAGAATAATTTTCTCGTATTTTTCTCAATTCATAATCACAATTATGAACCTTAGATTCAATCATATTGACATCTAACTTTGCTAAAATTAACAATTAATTTCTAGCTATCGTTTTCAATAATCAGGAAACACGTGGTGTGACCCTCAATGGTTCAGGTGTAAGCTAGCCGTGGGTTCACAACACATTATGATTCGAACAACAAATTATTCTTATATGAACTCGTCCCTTAGAGTCCCTGTTTAAATAAAACTCATTTTACTTAATCACTGGTCAAACCAGAACCCAATGAATTATGAGAGGCGCCTAGCAACAACGCATCATAATTCCTAGATACAAATGAAGTGCCTGCAAGAACCTTGTGATATAGCTTATATGTACAGTACGATCCCTTCGCGATCTATGTCCTGATTGAACAAGAGGTATTGGTTCATCGAGACCTCTTTCTAGTTCAATAACTGTGTGTACGTTCTAGGTTCAAAATAATCCATTCGTGTGTGACTTAGAGAAACACATTTCTCTAAACACCCCACTATCAACTCTGGCCAGAGACTCCGAGGATTTATCAACCATCAGAACACACAGGACATCCATGACTTATCATGCGTCCGAATCCCCTACTACCATTCACAGACTTCTCACTAAATTCCCGACTATGTGAACGTTGCCCCTTTTGATCGGCCTCCAAAGAGACACAGAGACAGGTCACAACATAGCCTGTCCTCTAGTGAAGTCACGGTGAGGTCTGGGTCTTAAGGATTAATGTTGTACGCTATACCATAGAATCATCTACTCGATGAGTGGGAACCACTTAGAGATTTCTAGGTGAGGGAGTTCAGTGAACTCATCTTATGAGCACCTACTTATGTATGTCGATGTCCAGACACCGTGACCGATGAGACGCGGTCCACATACACTAAGTACTAGTCTTAATGGGAAAGGCCTGTATCCTCATTATGGCGTAACCCTTTGACTAGGAACAAGTTCGACGAGTTACATTACGTGCTGGATTATCTCACGGTTCTGCTAGACCAATCCACCGTAATAAAGTAACTTCATCAGGACCATACCTATGCAACTAGCATGGGATAAAAGATATGGAATGCCAATAAGTATAAAAGATATTATTACGAATAAGAACCGATTGTGTTACAAGAGAATGGTCAGACCACAGCCACAAGTTGGCTTGTTGGTCACCTTATTCTAACATCCTAACGGTTGTGCTAATGGTCAAGCAACCGTTAAGCCTGCCGTTAACCCTACCGTTAAGTGGGTAAAATTGCTACTTCTTCGCCGAATCACTCATTTTTGTCTCTCGGTTCTTGCACGGTTTGTAGTCTTTATCTATTCAGTTCTGAGCTCCTTTGGTTACGTAGCTGTATGGGGTAAAATAGAGAATAATGACCCAATTGCATCGAATAATGATCAAAACCCGGTAAAATAAGCTGGAGATAAGAAAATATGAAAATAAGCTTAATCTATCCAACCTATACCGAAATTAACAACAAAAACTAACTAAAACACTAACAAACATCAAGATAAATTCATGTTAATCAAGTATCACAAGTTTTAGATACTTGTACATCTATGGTATTTCCTAATCAATAGTGAAGTGTCACAAAAAAATCATTAAAATATTATAAAACATAGCTAAAGTATCACATCAAAACCTCAAATAAAAGTATCACGAAACTAGCTTAGCATATCACAATATATACAAAAATATATCACAATAAAATAGCATTATAAATTACTCTAGAATTATCACAAATACAATTAAAAGGATCATAGTTCTAGGTAATAAATAATCACTTAAAAGTATTATTGTAGAGTATAAATGTATTACAAATGGCATTAAAAGTATCACAATTTGAACTCAAAATATCACAAACTTCTATCAAACATCACTTTAAAGTATTATATGTATGTATATTAGTATTACAAATTATTGTAGAAGTATCACAAATACAGTTAAAAGTATCATAGTTTTAGGTAAAAATATCACAACTTCTGCCAAATATCACAAAACATAGTTTAAGAAAAGTATAAGTGTTTATTATATCTATGTTTTTAACCTGAGGTAATTAATTATCACAAAATATTGTTAAATATTATAAAATACAGTTAAAGTATCACAATATTTTTCGATATTTATTTTCTAGTTTTTTATCTCTATTTTATTTTTTTATACAATATATTGTTAATGTATCATAAAATATTATAAATGTTCTACAAAATATAGTTAAAGTATTACAAAATATATTTAGAAATAATGTAGAAAGATCATTAAACATAAAAAATCACAACTGACACGTGCCCCACATCTCTTTTTCTCATTTCTTTTTCTTTTTCTTTCTTTTTTTATTTCCAGTACTCATCTTTCTCTCACACACTTTTTGCAACCTTTATCTGCAAATTCTATATCACCATTTCAAATAATAATTACAATACATTAATCAAAATTCCCAATTAAAAATCCTATACGTCACCAACAAAACACAATCTAATCAATTGCAATGGAAAAACTAGAACCATGTAAAGGTAGACACAAATCTATGAAAAAAAACAAGCACTCTAACCTAGAATTCTAGTGTGTGCGATTTTCACACTTTATTGTGTCTGATTTCACATCCATCGATCTCACGGTCCTTGTGTGTGATTCAACCCGCCCCATGCTCAAATTAGCAAAAACAAAATGAATATGATTTCAGATTTGGTGTTGGAATGAATTCCTTTCGTTTGGGGGAATTTCTCGTGGGACTTTTTGGTGGTGGCCGATATTGTAGATATGAAGTCAATTTCAACGGATTAACAGAATTTAATCAGAGATTTGTTATTGATTGGGGTGGTAGATCATGAATCCGACTTCGAGGCGAGAAGCAACGACCGATCTATAGAAGCCACGACCGATTTGTGGTCTACGATGGAGAGAGAAGAGGAGAGAATATGACGTCTGGTTTGTTCTTTTCCTTTCCTTTGACATCTATTTTGTTATTTTTTTATTAGTTTGTATTAATAATAAATGAGTGGTATAAACGGATCGGTTCAAATTAGAGCAAATTAAATAATAAAATGTGATAAAAAATAATCTTATAATACGAGAATGATCTTACAGGAGACCTTCTCAAAAAGAATTCGATGGAGAATGTGCTTTTGGTAAGAAAATAAGCTAATCTAATTACATTACCAGATAGCATGCTTCCGAGTGAAGGTAATCCACGTGTAATAATATGAATATAGATCCCATAAAGAAGGAAAGTAACATTTCAAAGGATTATTTATCCTCCCATGTGATCTATTCTATTTTATTATTTTTAGTAAGGACAAATAGAAATAAACAAAAAAGAACAAAAAAATTGTGAAACTTGTCCGTTTCATAACAAAGAAAAGATTCAAGGGACTTTATGTGTTCAGACTGAACTGGTCTGGATGTACATGTATATATAGTAAGTATCCAAACTCCAAAAGAAATTAATTTTGAAAGTAATACCGAAAATGAATATCTCCTCTTTTTTCTCTTATACAAAACTTTAAAAAGCGGTTGAATGGGCTTTTCAAAATTTTGAAAATTGCAAATGGATGGGGTTTCTTATCAGCAACGTAATTGATGATTTGTCATCAACTCATATGCCTTCCAAACCACATGCAGTTTTTCGTGTTGGATCCTTGATTAAATGGTAAATACTTGTGTTACGTCAGATTGATGGGTCATGATTCGTTAGACTATCTGACTCGATATTATAATGTATTAATTTTTGTACTGTGATATATTGGTTTTTGTACTGTAAAATATTAGTTTTTCATATATCTCTGACCCGTGCTATTATATATTGGTTTTTTGTATTGTGATGTTTTTATACTATGATGTATTGATTTTTTATTATAATGTATTAGTTTTTGCACTATAATGTATTGATATGAAATTTGGCCTAACGAATGATCCGTTAGTCCTGCCTTACATGATTGTTGCCCTAATTCAATATTGGGCTTATATGTGAAATAATTATATATTGTGAATTATTAAATAAAAACCTAATTAAAAGTGATCAAATAAAGTTTAAGGTATTGGGCTTTAATATATTTAATAGGATATGGTCTTTAATTGTAAATACTCAATGAGCTATCTATTTTAATGATGGGCTAAAATAGGTATACCCTAAATGACTCAAGTATATAAGGGTTATGGTCCCTAGGTCATACGTATCATTATCAACTATTATATTCTGCATCTCATCGTCAGAAAAAAGCGTATAGAGAAAGGTAAAGGATTCTCTAAAATGATTGGATACGTATTGCCCTAGAAGGTTAAACCCCAAATTCAATCGCATATGAATTCAAGAACGCTTCCGTAAATTATGATTTTTAACGATTTAATATGATAGTTTCTCGATTATAGTGATGGCTTTCGCTAAAATTTTATTATTCTAAAAAGTAGTATCAGAGCCTATCATATTAAGTTATTGAAAATTGAATAATTTATAGAATTTCGTTTATTTATGAAAAAAAATATGTTTATAAAGTTTTGTTTTCTAAAATTATGGATTCAGAATTGTTCATGATTGTTTGGGCATGTTATTTGAATTTAGTTGAATTATTTGATTGAGGTTGGGGCGTTTGTTTAAATCTCCGCATCTACACACACGAAGTTTGAAAAGAAAATTAACCAATGAGAATTCAGCTACGTTATGGCACAAGAGATTGGGTCACATCTCGAAATGGAGAATTTAAAGACTTGTATCTAACGAAATTCTCGGTCCTTTAGATTTTACAAATTATGAGATTTGTGTTAATTGTATTAAGAGAAAACAAACCAATAAGAGGATATTTGTAGCCAATAGGACTTCAGATGTCTTATAACTTATACATACGGATATTTGTGGGCCGTTTCCTACAGTTGCATGGAATGGTCAACAATATTTTATAACGTTATAGACAATTTTTCTAGATATGGATACATATATTTCATTCATGAAAAGTTACAGTCATTGGACGTGTTCAAATCCTTTAAGGCTGAAGGTGAGAATCAACTCAATAAAAGGATTAAAAGCGTTAGATCTGATCGTGGTGGTGAGTATTACGGTAGATATGACAGATTAGGTGAACAACGTCTAGGACCATTTTTTAAACTCCCAGATGAATGCCTTATCGTCCCAAAGTACTCCATGCCAGGTTCACCCACTATGAATGGTGTTGCTGAAAAACAAAATAGAATGCTTAAGGATATAGTCATTACACCTTACCACAACCACTTTGGGGAGAAGCACTTAAGACTGCAGCATATATCCTTAACAGAGTTCCAACTAAAGTAACTAATAAAACCCCTTATTAATTTTGGAGTAAAAAGCCCAGTTTAAAGCATTTGCATGTTTGGGGGTGTCCAGTTGAGGCTAGGCCTTATAGGTCTAATGAAAATAAACTGGACACAAGGACAGTTAGTTGTTATTTTGTTGGATATTCTAAAAGACCCATAGGGTACAAGTTTTATGATCCCACAACTAAAACTATTTTTGAGACGGGAAATGTCCGGTTCTTTGAGGATGTTGAGTTTGCGGGGGGAGATAGATTTAATGATTTTGTCTTTGAAGAGGAATATGTGGATATTCCCACAGGTGTTGTTAGCATTGACCAAGTTTTCATTCCTGACTCTGTTCAAGACACAAATCAAGACAATGCTGGAGAACCTCCCGTTCCACAAATTATTCCAAATCAAAAAATTCTACAAGCTCAATAACCTATGCTATTAACGAGATCCACTAGGAAAAGAAGAAGTGCAATTTCAGATGGTTACATTGCATTTCTCCAAGAAAATGAGACTGACATTGGAGTGGTAGAAGATGATCCTATCAACTTCCATCAAGCTATCAAAAGCTCAAATTCTCAATAGTGAATAGATGTCATGAATGAGGAGATTAAGTCCATGAGTAACAATGACGTGTGGGAGCTCGTTCCATTGCCTAAAGGTGCAAAACTCATTGGTTGCAAGTGGATATTTAAGACCAAGAGGGATTCAAGAGGCAATGTGGAAAGATACAAAGCACGTCTTGTTGCAAAGGGATTTACACATAAACACTACTACAAAAAAACCCAACAGCATCGGTTGTTTTTGCTAATAGGTATCGGTTTTACAACCGATGCCTATTAGACCGACGCCTATAACATGGACTTTAGGCATCGGTTTTACAACCGATGCCTATAATAGACATGTGTATCGGTTGTTTGACCATAACCGATGCATATAGTCATCACAAGCCGATGCCTAATGTCCATATACAGTCACCAAAGGCATCGGTTGCTGTGAAACAACCGATGCCTATAGTTGCACTATAGGCATCGGTTTCACTGTAAACCGATGCCTAATTTTCACTACACGCATCTGTTTTTTGTAAAACAACCGATGCCTATAGTGTAGCTATAGACATCAATTTTATTCTACAACCGATGCATAATGTCTTCTAAGGCATCGGTTATTGGAAAACAACCGATGTCTGTTGGTGAACTATAGGCATCGATTGTTGAATACAAACCGATGCCTATAGGTACACTATAGGCATCGGTTTTTATTCTATAAAAACCGATGCGTAATGTGCTATGAAGGCATCGGTTGTTTTCAACACAACTGATGCTTATAGTTTACCTTTAGGCACCGGCTTTGACATGTAACCGATGCTTAATGTCTACGTATACGCATCGGGTTTTTTGAAAGCACCGATGCCTCGTGGCGAGATTTAGGCATCGGTTTGTATCTCACAACCGATGCGTACCTGTTAACTATAGGCATTGGTTTCTTGTCTACATAACCGGTGCCTATAGTGACCTATAGGCATCGGTCGTTGTTGAGTAATCGATATCGATTTTTTAAGTATATGAATCGGTTTTGTTTTCAAGAACCGATGTATATAACAATGTTAAAAACCGATGCCTAAATCTGATTATATCCATCGGTTTGCACAAACCGATGCACAAATTTTTTGATAAAAAAATTTCAGAATTTCAAAAATATTATTTTAAAAATTGTCCAGAAAATTGATAATTACCATTTGCAAAAAATTAATTTAATAACAAAAAACATTCTATTCAATAATAAATAATTCAAATGCAGAAATTCCCATCCCATCTAATAAAACTCAAGTTGAACTAATTATTTTCATCGCACAAGTATAGCAAACAAACTCCAACCTCATAGAATCATGTTCAACAGCACAAAGCTCGTAAATAAAAAGCATCTCGTTTCCTTCCAAAGGAGAATCCCCAAAGCCTTTCCTCCATTCTTGTGTTGATGTTTGGCTCTGAACAACACCTCGTTCTTGATTTCCAACTCTGAATCCTTAGACAACCTCTTTTCTGCTATTTGTCTGCCACTCAATGCTTTTCCCTGTGAATGAATAAGAGTCACATTATTAAGTAAGAAAAATCCAGAGGAAAATCCATCGACGTCCTCATAATGTTCTGCACCAAGTTACAAAATAAATTACTTAATAACTAAGAAAAAGTAATTAAAACTGAGAAATATATACCGAGTAATGTTTTCTGCCCATATCTCACGAAATTCGTCGAGTGTTTCTTGCTCGTATGGTTCAACTCCAAATGAGTCCTACACAATCTGATTCAAAATTAATTTGTCATTTTAAAAATGAAGTTTAGGTTTGGAGTTTAAAAAATCTTCAGTAAATTCTTACTACTTAAAAATATGAATTTGCACGTACCTTGTCTAATGAAGAATGGACACTGAACCCTCAGAAAATGTCATACATATATCTCATGACATAATATCCATACTCATTACCTCCTCGTTGTTGATGACACTACAAAAATCATATGAAAGCAGATCAATATTCCCCTATCAGTCTATCGGTGATTCAAAATGAAATGGGTCGAAGAACTTTACTAACTTGCCTTCTAGGGTAACCGATATACCATTTTACTAAAAATACCTTAAAAATAACTTACCGGCAGATTACTCCACCCCATGTTTCTTCCTCTTTTTCCCTTTGTTGACGTGTAGGTCTGAACTGCCCTGCAAATAGTAACCATTGCACTCAAGCAGTTAATTAACACGCAAAGCATTAGTGTGAATAAACAATAAGAAATTATTACCTATATATTAGACATTTACAGTTTTAAAACTAAAAAATGAGCGGATGAACCACCCAATCTTATATTACATCCAATGAAAAACTTCAAGCGGTTTTATGAGAGTAGGCTATAGAAAGAATCAGGTTGTGGAAAATAGCAAGATTACATTAATGCTATGAAACAACTTGCCCACAAAAATTGCCCACAAAAAAGAATCAGTACATTACTTTGACAATAAGAACCTGAAAGTGAATTGTTTTTTATGATGTTATTGTAAAAAGGACAGGAAGTTACCTTTTCAAAAAATAAGAGACACAAGTATAGGGGAAAATTTATGTACGTATTAACATGTGTCTTGATATCTAAGTCCCTCTTGTGTCCCTTTAGATCTAAAATAGAAATCTGATTCTTCCCGGGACATATCAGTAGCAGCACCTAGTGGTCACTACACATTTTCATAAGCACGAAGATTGATTATCTTTATAAATTATAACAATTGTAGTAAAGGAAAAAATAACAAGAAATAGTAATTTACTCGTCTAGGTATGGTGCTAGAATGAATGTCCTGCTAAACATTTCACCGAAGGCATCACTTATGTACGTCGTCACAGCAGTCGGGTCAATTAATATACTTTTCTTGTAGATCTTTGCTAGACAAAGAAATCTAATGGCACCGGGCTCATCTAACCCAAGAAGACACCTGTAAATCATTAGTAGATTCATAGCTAAATAAATTTAAGCTAAATATTGAACTAATTGATAAGGAGAAATAAAGCTCGTACCGCGCAAAGACTTGCACAACAGTAACACTGATCCACCCCATTCTGAACAGGCTCCGAATATCATCAATTGGCACATGAATTTTCGTCTCTCTTTTGTCATGGAAGACGGTTTTCTCTAGGTCCACAGAGACGTGGTCAACATGCACGGGCATTGATAGGATCAGGTTGTGTAGCTCTGTGCAATTAGGTCCCAAAGTCTCCAAGACTACGTCATCAACAAGAGGTGGCCTTGGTTTTGTTGCAGATTGCTCACCACTTGTCTCCATGAGACTTGTTCTCTATTTCTTTGGACATGGCCTTGTAAGTTCCTGTACAGTTGGCCATGATTGAGCATAATAAAACTAAATAAATAATTGGTGAAATTAAAACATATGTTATTACCTCTCTTGCCTGAACCAATCTGACTGGCCACTGCAAAAAGTTACCTAACATTTCACCCACGTGCACCATTTCTGGATGAACCGTCGCCGGTAGAGGAAGTTGTGCTGCACCCTCGATAATTTGATCTACTGAGACCTTGACATGACCGGGTTTCACCTTCTGATGATGCACGATCGTGTCCTCGTCGGTTGGGTAAACCATCCCGGATGAAATAATTTTTATGTCCCCCATAATGGACAGGGTCGGCGGCACTCGGTCGGACTCTATTACTCAAAGTAGCCTAAAGTTAATGGTCTGAATAAAAATGATTATATCCTAATGATGAATACAAATTAAAACTTGATGATAACGAGTTTGGGTTTTATAGGTTATACCGTAATGGCCTAAGTATATGCAGGTATTGACAATGCAAAAATGCAAAAATCGCCTGACCGTAACGGCCTGAGTATATTATATAACAAACCTAATTACTTTCAGCCCCCTTAGTCTTGAATTCAAATTCTGGATACAGGTAAATATATATTTTAATTATGAAAGTTTTTTTCTTGAAATAATACGATGCAATGCCATTAAGAGGCAATAATTAGAACTAACTACTCTATAATGAAAGGACGAGCAAAAAATGAGACTTGATATTTTCTAATTCATGAATAATGAAAAGACGACTCTGAAAAGGATAATGCATAATGAATATTGACTAAGAATTACTTATTTATCAACTACCAGGGTGCTTGAATGAGTAGGTTTGTGAAAATACACTATATATTATCTAATTTATACCTCAACCATAGGAAATGGAGTCCCACCAACCGATTGACAACTACTATGTGGATCACCTTGCGTCGGTGTGTGGAAGTCAGCCCCCTCGTCAACTCTTGATGGCATGTTTTGGTCAATAACTGGAGTTTTCGGACCTTGATTATTCACTTGCTCATATAACCGGTTGAATTGAGCTTGTAGAGCATCAAACTTGCCCTACATCTGCTGCGTGATTTCTTGTGTCAGAGCCGCCCTCACCTCCTCCACTGACACCACTCCACTCTGTCTCCTGCTTATGGTCGACCAAAAATAGACCTCACGTTCACGTGGCTACCAACACCTCGCACCCGACCCTGGTGCTCCTTCTTCCCTAGAGAAGCATTCAATATGTCATCGTGCCTCTGCGGTAGAAATGTCCCTTCGCTGACTTCTCGAGCCTTCTCAACCTGTTTCAAGAAATGATAAACATCATTTAATACACTTTCCCCATGTCATTAAGTAAGTACTTCCAAAAAAGATATATTCTTACAATAAAATATAACTACCATTTTATCAACCACCCCCTTCGTTTGATCATTTGGGATATCATAATTTCCCTTTTTGTCCTTCTTGATTCTTGCTCGAACCCAATCCAAGCTGCGATCATCCGGAGCTATACTCGAGCTGAGCGAAGCACATGAAGACGATGACGAGAGAGGGTCTGATACAACCCACTTAGCTTTCGCACTAGCATATCCACCGGGTCCTAAAAAGTGCGGATGCTGGTTGTGAGACTGGCTCTCCCGAGCTTTCCTACTCTTTTCTTCGTGAAAAGTTTTTAGGAAAATATTCTATATATATATTTTTGGTGGGTTTTTTTAAAAGGTAATTACATGCCTCCAATGCTTCAGATTGATGATCACTAACGAATTTCTCCCACTGATCTGGGATGGATGATCATATTTTGGGTGTTTCCTCTTTATGAATTCACGCACTAACCGCGACTTGAAAGCGGTCCACCTCACTCCTGCAACCTTCAGGAAGTGCTTCTTCTTCTCATCCCCTTCGATATTGAACTCTCTCTGAATAAACAAGAAACAGATATATACTAACACATGTGTTCATCAACAGATGATTTACTATAAAAAGTTGATTATTTGATACCTGCAAATCCTCCAAAATCACATCCTTCAGACCACTCTCGACGTGTTTCCACCCATCGATGTTAATATCTATAGACCTATTCCCGAAATGCCTTTCTGGATATTCCTCAATGTCCCGGCTATTCACGGAACGTGAGACGCAGATGATTAATCATCTGCTTCTGGGAGAAATCGAAGGGCGCCTTCGGCATCCAGGGGTCGCGGACCAACCATAGAACCCTGTTCAATAAGTGGAACGCATTAGCTGTCCGTTTGCCCACTATGTAGTTTGATTGCCCATGCGACCGAACTAGAGAACCCGGGTAATTCTTGAAATTGGCAGCATATTTCCCGATGGGTTTATAGTTATCGTCGAAATAGACATGCTTTTGCTTTGAAGGCATGGCTTTCATTTTAATGCATGTCGTTGAGCCTCTAGATCTTCTTCTCACAAACTCGGAATCGTGTTCACAGTGGGTGCTTGATGAATCAGTCATGACTCCGTGCCGTTAGTTGATAAAATTCTTAAGACATTAGATGAAAAATATAATTTGTATGGCGATGAAAGCTAACACATCAATCGACAGCTACTGTGAAGACACCAAATTTTTAAACAGATTACAAGAGTGAAAACAGATACTTGGATGATTCTAGCAGCTACAGACAACTAAGAAGCATATCAACAACTTTCGTGAAGGTACTTACCGCATAACATAGTTCAAGAGGGTTCATGGATTGTGAACAGGATGTCCAAGATACAACAGTGAAATTAGTCATCAAATAAATTGCATCAACCATACACTAATTCATGCATGTGGGTGTGTTAATTAATTTTTCCCATATTTTTCAATAGGCATCAACTAAATTTAATATGATAATTAAACATGTCATAGACATTGGTTATGGAATGGAATTCAGAGGTCCGGTCTTCAACTGTGTAAATACCGAAAAAAAATACCTAATCAAAATGAAAGGTTCGGTCTTCAACTGTGTAAATACTTAACAAATATCTGAAAGGTCTGACTTGACAACGGGAAGCAAAAAATGGTTGTGGTAAAAATTCTTAGTTCCAACCCCAATTACCAACTCGGAGAATTTAATTTTCTACACCTGAAAATTACCCAAACATGTTAATTAACAAACTGGACAAGTACTAAAAAACATACACTCTTGCGCAATTTGTAGCAGGCGAGGATGAAACAAGGGATTTATGGGAATCTAAGGCGAACAGTAGGCGACGAGGAATCGACGGCGAACAGCAGGTGAGGTTGAATGAATCGTCCAAACTTTTCCAAAATATGGATTCTGAATATCTGGCGGGTTTGTGGAGTGGGAAATATGAAAATTTTGGACTGAATTTAATTCAAAAACCTAATTTTCGTGTGTTTGGGGGCAAAATTGGACTTTTCAGAGGCTACAAGCCACGCGAGTTCGAATCCCTCCCTCGCCCAAAAATTGCCGAATTTCACGATTATATGCATCGGTTGTACAAAAACAACCAATGCTCATAAGTTTTATCAGACAACTAAAGTCGGTTGTTAGTAATAACCGATGCCTATACTAGTAAATATCTTACAAAAAGCCCCGCATTCCCCTGCCTCCCAGAAGCAGACATTATCCCTCCCAACCCTCTGCAAAGTCTTGAACATAAAAAATGGGTCTTCCCCAAGAAATCTTGATGGATATATTCATACTCATCCCTACGAACTCGATAGGTAGGCTCAGGTCTTTATCAAAAACATGGTGCAACTTGCTCTCCACCCCACAGTTCATCAAATCCCACCTCGCTCGAAAAACACCCCGCCAAGAATATCTCACTCTCATCACCCCATCTAACACCATTCTCTCCATCGAAATCATAAAAGGAAACATTAGCACCATTTCAAGAGAGCTCGAATTTCCAGGTGTGTGCAGATTGGTTTTGGGTTCATGCGATGGGTTACTACTGCTACTCAATCTAACTGGTGGGATGGTTTTTGTGAACCCCATTACTCTAGAGCAGGTGGGACTACCTCCTCCACCTCTAGTTAGGGGTGAGACTACCCATGTCGCCTGTGGATATGGGTATGATAGTCCCAGAGATGATTATTGGGTGGTTTTACTTTCTTATTACGATTTGGATTATGATGGCCCATTCGTGCCTAATCGTTGCGATGGTGCATATGTGTACTCTGTGAAAATGGGTGTCTGGAAAAGGCTTAAGACCTCGCCTTATGGTAATTTAGTAATTTTCATCCCCTGCGGAAGTTTTTTCAAGGGGGCTATCCATTGGCTGCATTATAGGATGAGTTAATTTGGAAAGCTGGAGTTTGTAATAATTGCTTTAGATTTGGTTACCGAGGCATATTTCAAAATCACCCCACCTGTTGGTGTCAATGTGGTTAGCGAGTTTTCAACAAATGCACTTGTGGTTTTGGGGGGATGTCTTTGTTTGGTGGATAGGGAAATCGGTGACCAAAGAACGGATGTTTGGCTTATGAAAGAGTATGGTGTGGCAGGGTCTTGGACGAAACTCAGCATTTATTGTAAAGGAGTTTTGTCTTGGTTCACGCCTTTGTGTTTTGTTGGAGATGAGGAGGAGGAGGTTATTTTGATGGTTGGAGCTCGTTTGGTTGTTTATAATGTGAAAGATAGATCATTGAGGTCCTTGGTCGTCGACAATGGGGGTTATGATCAATTTCAAGACAAAGGCTACTTTACGGAGAGCCTCGTTTCGCCCTTTTGCGGTCGCCACGGTAATTTTTATTAGCAATGAAATTAAAATATAATTATATCTTTTGAAAGACTTGTTTGTTCATTTAAACCTAAATTTTGACTATCACAAAATTAAACTCCCAAAAAGGTATGAAATTTACGAATTCTGGAAATTTAGGGACAAAAACATAAACATCTAAAATTTTAGGGTGCAATCTGAAAATTCCTAAAACTATTTTTAATAAATATACCACATTTCAGTCTAAGGGTGCTATTTCGACAATCTGCTTGGAAATGGCCTGGAGGCAAACATCTGAGTTCACTGTGGGAAGAGGAAAATGCAATTGTGATGATGATGTTGTTTGTCGGACATCATGGACCGACCTCAATCCCGGGAGGAGATATATAAGTTGTCCAAGATTTCGTGTAAGTGTTGAATTCCTTTCCTATTTTTAGATATTAGGGTTAATAATTATTTGGGGGGGTTTTGTATAAGATGTTAACATGGGATCTCCAATTGTAGTTAAAATGACTGTTACCTAAGATTTATGTGGGTGTGTTGTGCTTTTGATGGTCTATTTTTCGTAGTTAAAGGGGTTGTTTGCATTAATTTTGATTGGAGTAAGTTATATTGTAGGAGACTGAAATGTACAAATTTTTCAAATGGCTTGAGGACCCACTGTGCCCAAGAGCTACTCAAATTATTCCCGGGCTTTTAAGACGAGCAAATAAATTTGAAGCTGAAGTTCAAGTGTTGGAGGCTGACGTAAAGAGACTTGAATTAGATGTGAAGAAGCAACAAACAAAACTAAAAGTACTTGCAGCTGAAAATTGTAAGCTTGAAGAATATGTTAAGAAGAAGCGAAATCGGGAACGTTGGTTGTGCACGGCGCTTTTGATTACTTAGTTTGTTATCTGGATAAAAAAAACAGCTAAGAGGTCTATGGTGTATGTTGTTTTAGTGTGTTGTACGCCGTTTATTGTTTGACTTGCGAGGTATGAAACCAAGAAAGGGAATTTGCTAATGTGATTGTTTCGTTGTTCATGTGTTGCGATCGGGAGAGTAATGTTTTTTAATCGAAGGATAAATTAATCAAGTTTTTATGTTTCTTATTTTCCAAAGAAGTTGGAAAATGGAATCTTAAATTAATTGAGAAACTCTAAATCAATTAATCGAACACAGGGGATTCGTAAATAAACGCTAGGAGGAGAGAACAAACACAACCAATCTTAGAGGTTATTAAATGCTTAACACATAAATAAAAAGGCTATAAAGTAATTAATTTTTGGCCTCATAACAACCATTACTGCAAAAGATTAAGCATTCACATAGTCCAAACATAAAACAATTCCCCATTACATCTTATTCCATCCCAAACACATCTAAAATTGCAATGACAAAATAAAAACTAAAGATGGGAGATCCACGATATGAAGGTCGAAGGTTGAGTCGAGTGGCAAACATAAGTCTTCAAGCATCTCCTGGCAGCCAGTAAAGACAAGGCGACCCTCTGATGCCCAGGTTTGATACATCAACAACCCAACGTTGATCAGCAAACCCTATAATTGTAGCCTTCACCTGATCACCATTACCTCCTGGGATCACATGCTCAGTCCAGAAGTCCTTTGGAATGGCCTATAAAAAGCTCGCATGATTAGAAGCTGCTAACGTCAAATCAATAATTGGTGGAAAGTGTATTAGTTGCAGATAATTTAAAAAATCTTCAACTTACTATTCGTCCACGCTCTAGAACAGTCTTCGATACTGTTACTTTGAAAGAAGGAAAATGAGTGAGCTCAAGGTCAGGATCTTTCACACCTACAAAGCGATTGCTTGTATAGCCTTTTTCGTCTAAGACTATTACGTCAAAAATATAAATCTCATTATTTATGAAGACAACGGAATAGTCCTCTCTAATTTTGTTGTCCTCCACAAAACCGAGCCACTCCCCTTTGAACTGTGCCTACAATAAATAAACAAGCAAAAAAAAAAAAATTGAGTATAAATGCAAACTCTCAGTCATATCTAGTTGCTTTCAACTTAAAACAACACATCAAGAATGAAATTATTATATACATTCGAAGAAACACAATAATCATTGGTATCACCATCTTGAACACAGACGAACACAAATAACACAATTCGAATAAGTGTACTTAAACACGCAAAGTTATTCATCAACAAACTTGAGTTAGTTAGGAACAAACCTGGTCACCATCTTCACCAAACAACTCCACTCCCAAGTCTGCTCGATGGGATTGCGCAATTTAAAATCCTTGCTCGGAAGCTCTGCAAAAAAATGGACAATTTTCTGCGAGATATGCTGCAATTGGGTCGGCAATTATTCAGAATTACAAAAATCATACAACACAAATCAAAAAATGAATATCAGAACAGAAAAAAAAAAAGGGATGAAATAAAATCACATATACCATGAAACTTCACAGCGGCATGAGGATGGTCTTAGTGAATGTCGGAATTGAAATCATCCTTAATCTGGGATAGTTCGGCAAGGTGGGACGAATTTTTCAAGGCCAATTTTGTGTTTTCCGAGGGTTTATATCGTAAAAATCAGGGTTAAGCAGCGGTTGTTTCACAAGAGACGATGCATATTCATCGCTGGTCAGAAAAACGCGGGAAAGAAGGTCAACCAATATTATATGCATCGGTTTTTTTCATACAAACCAATCCTACGGACATACTTTAAGCATCGGTCATACTGGTAATAACCGATGCTACTGTTAAGATCTTAGGAAAATTTAAAAAAAAACATTAGACGGGGTACGGGCAGGCCCTAGCCAATCCGATTAAAGATCAAAGCCCTGGCCACGCGCCATGTCCATCAAGCAAAGCAGTTCTAGGACCAATCGATCTCAATAGCGATTCCCCGGACCAGGGGTCGATTCCGAATGGTCCAAGGGAGGAGAACATTTTTAAGTTGTCAAAAATCAGTCTTAGAAAGGCGATGTGGGATAGGGGATTATGCAGTAAACTCTTTTTTAATGAATGAACTTTGTACTCTGTTTATTTTTAATGAAGTTTCCGTTTTGTGATTGATATCCTCTACCATTATATGCATCGGTTTTTCATCCTTTAATTCTTGATGTTGTTTGATGTTGTTTAATTCTTGAACATGAAAAAGTTGCTTTTTTATTCCTTCCCTTCAGCAGCTGTACAGTTCATAGAATTATTTGCAAAAAAAAATAAAAATAGATTTGTACAATAATGACAAAATAGATAATCAACCACAACATCAAGAAAGGATAAAAACACACAAAGGAAAATTTCATTAATAAACCATACGGAATATAAAAAAATACAACAACAGTTCATGTAGCTTCATACTTCTTCAGCTTCTCTTTCAACACCTCGTTCTCAGCTGCCAATCGGTCCCTTTCTTGCTCATAGTGTTGGCTCTCGAGAAGAATTTCAACAATGTGGAATAACTGATCCACAAAGTCTTTCTTGAGGCATACTATCTTCGCCTCAAGTTGTTCGACGAGGCCGGATGGACCAGCCTCGTCGTCGCTTCCGGACCCCGAGCTCGACATCATATATGATTAAGAAAATCTGAGAAAATATGAAGGGAGAGGATTATAAAAGAAAAGAAAAGTGAGTTGAAACAAGGTTGATGGCAAATTTTAAATAGAAAATGAAGAGGTTGGGCAGCTCAAAAGGCTGTGAAATTGATCATTTAATTGACATGACCTCAAACCACAAACCACATTGGCACTTAATTTCAGCTTGCATGAAATGGTATGCTATTAACACCTCCTACTAATTATATGAAATGATTACTACTCCATGCAGATATCCATTGAACACCCTTTTTTATTGGGAAACAATCAGAATATACGTTTTGTAGTTCCCAATTTACCCTTATACTAGTTGGCCACACATTAATTATTTGTATGTTCCCAATAAACTCACTCCATAATTATACCAAAAAAATCTTTCACAAGCTTTTTAGGCAGATGTTAATCAAGAAAATCATGACTTAGTGTATATATTAACGATTCCTAATTTGTGAGTTTTGTGCTGGAATGTCTTGCTCTTAAATAAGTCGGTTTAAAACAAAAAATGTTTATGTATGAAAACGAAATGAATACTTTAATTATTAGAGAAAAATCATTTTTACCTTCTGAACTATGGCCATTTTGACACTTTGCCTCCTAAACTTATTTTTCGTGCAAATTACCCCCTAAATTGTACGAATTTTGCACGTAACCTCCTGAACTCCCATTTTTGGTGGAACTTGTAGTCGAATATCACTCGTGTGACATGCAAGCTTACATATAAGGGGTAAAACCGACTTTCCATCTCTTACTTATGACTCCTGCTCAAAATAATGGCACGTGAGCACTCGTGTGACCTGTTAAGATAACGTTCACATTAATATATGTATACACGTAGGATTTGGAACCTACGTAGTGCTCATGTGCCATTATTTTGAGTGGGAGTCATGAGGAGGAGATGGAAAGTCAATTTTACCCCTTATATGTTAGCGTGGATATCACACGAGTGAGATCCGGCTAGAATTTCCACAAAAAATGGGAGATCGGGAGGTTAAGTGCAAAATTCGTACAATTTAAGAGGTAATTTGCACGAAAAAAAAAAGTTTAGGAGGCAAAGTGTCAAAATGACCATAGTTCAGGAGGTAAAAAAGGTTTTTCTCTAATTATTTTGATTAGACGAAGTTCTCCAGCTACCCAGTGAGCCAGAAAATTATTTTAAGCATCGGTTTTGAAGTGAGCTATATAACTGATCCTTATAAAATAATGGTAGCAACCTGACAAGAAAGAGAAAGCAATTTGAACGACCAGCATATAAAAAATTCGAGAAAAAAAAATCACAAAGCCATTTGATACTGAGAATTATTAAAAACAATTATTTGGCATACATCATAATTTGGGACACAAACATGAAAAGGAACAATATTCAATGTAACAACAAAGGTTCAATAGTTGCTTTTTTATTCCTTCCCACCAACAGCTTCCTTTACTGCGTAATCTCCTATATCCCACATCGCTTCTTCTAAGAGAAAAATTGCCAACTTAAAAATATTCTATTTTCTTGGGCCATTCGGAATCGACCCTTGGTCCGGGGAATCACTATTGGGCTCGACTGGGCCTAGAACTGCTTTGCTTGATGGACATGGCGCGTGGCCCGGGCTTTGGTCTTTAATCAGATTGGCTAGGGCCTGCCCGTATCTCGTCACAAGTTTTTTTCCTATGATATTAACAGTGGCATCGGTTATTACTAATAGGGACCGATGCTTAAAGTATGTCCATAGGAAACAACTCACTTCAAATAATTCTATGCTTATTTTCTGTTTCAAACCTTTGATTACAAGATACATTTATTAAAACCAGCATTTTTTTGGTATATATATATATATATATATATATATATATATATATATATATATATGTATATATATATATATATGTATATATATATATATCAATATTGATCTTACAAAATTATATTCGTTTAAGGATATATCTGAGATGCCAAAAAATGCAAAACTTTAGACACACTTTAAACATCGATTCCAAATCATAAACCGATGCTACTGACATATTCTGGCATGAAAAAATCAAGAATAAAGCTTATTGTTTAGGCACGGGTTTGAATTTTATGGGTAAATATACATCTATCCAAAAAAAATCAATATTTACAAAATAAACCCTGTTCAAAACTTATATTTACAATACAAACACTTCCAAATTTCATACTTACACAAGAGATCATTACAAAAAACACATTTGGGATGTGGCTTTCAACCATATTTCACTTAGGTTAAAACTCAAAATCTATTCTTAAACTGTCTATATGAAATTACATAGTGTCTTTCATAACTTGGTATTTTGGTAAAAGAACCAAATCCACCAGTACAAAGGGAGATCCACCAATAACAAAACCAGACTGAAACAACAATAAAAGGTGTGTGTGTATGTGTGTTTTCTAACCACACACACAAAAAATATAATAATAATTAATAATAAAATAAAATAAAAAACACAATGCAACCACCATGGAGATGAAGACACTGTGATGAGTCGATTCTTAACCCCGCATGAAGATGCTTCCAAGCATAAGGATGTCTGTTTATAATTGAGACAAGAAAAATGAGTCAGAAATAACTGGTATAACTTTTTATGACCAAGTAGATTTCAGCGTCCCAAAAAATAATCGTACAGGTTTAGTGCATTAATCTTTGTTTTCAATCCACTCTCCTTCTCCATGGTCAGAACGAATATAACCATCACCTAAGGTTATCGGAGGTTCATTAATATCAATGGAAAATGGTGGGGTTTCATCGAAGTGGTCGTACTCGTCTTCACCTACGACATCGCTAACACCAACAATACTCCTTTTGCTGGAAAGGACCAGAGACCACCTAGAATCGGCAGGATTAGAAACATAAAAGACTTGTTTTGCTTGTGATGCAAGTATAAATGGATCATCCTGATACCCCGGGCGACTAAAATCAACCGAAGTGGATCCTAAATCATCAACCCTCACACCCCGTCCTTTGTCGACCCAACTACATCGAAAAAGAGGAATCTTGAATAATTTATAGTCAAGTTCCCAAATGTCCTCAATGACCCCATAGAACAACATAGAAGCATCCACTGGTCCTTTACCTTTCCCACTCGAATAATCGCTCGTTAATGCAACTATTGAGACACCACTATTCTGCATCACACTTTTGTCATCCTGACATTTCGTGTAAAACGTATACCCATTGATGTCATAACCTTCATAACACCTCACATGTGAAGCAGGGCCATATGCTAACCACTTGACTGTTTTGGTGATGTTATTAGGTGTCCTAGATAACTCTTGCATTACTGTCTCTTTGAACCATTCATAAAATGTGCAATTATGTTCTCTGCTCACCTATATTTCATCCCTCAAAGGGTTCTGCTGTTTTAAAATGGACATGTGCCGGTTGAGGTATGGATGGACCTCAGAAATGTGTTGCAATACGAGTTTGTGTGCCTAGATGTGCAATTCAGAATTTGCAAAGAATGCTTTCAGCCTAATAGTACCTTTTCCTGCAAGCCTTCCCTCGTGGTGAGATTTAGGAATTCCAATAGTTTCAAAATTCGCCAAGTAATCTGTACAAAACTCAATTACCTCCTCGGCAGCGTAACCTTCAATGATACTCCCTTCAGGCCGAGAAAGATTCCTCACAAATCCTTTTATTACACCCATGTACCTCTCGAATGGGTACATGTACCTCAAGAAAACCGGCCCACACAACTTAACCTCTCGAACTAAGTGGACGATTAAGTGCACCATAATGCCAAAAAATGATGGAGGAAAAAATATTTCAAACTCTCATAACGTTTTAACAACGTTGGCCTGCAAATCATCTAATATTTCAGGATCAGTAAATTTACAATAAATTGCGTTGAAAAAATTACAAAGCTTTGTTATTGTGCGCCTCACATCTCTTGGTAATGAGCCTCAAATTGCAACCGGTAGTATGTGCTGCATTAAGATATGACAATCATGAGATTTCATACCAACCAATTTCAGGTCCTTCATTTAAATGGACTTTTTAATATTTGAAGAATAACCGGAAGGAACCTTGATTTTATTCAAACACTCACAAAAACTGATTTTCTCTTTTTTTGACATGGTATAACAAGCTGGAGGTAGGTAAGTTCGCTTGTCAGTTTTTTTCGGAGCTATCTTCTCCCGTATCACCATTTCCACCAAGTCCTGTCTAGAGTTAATACCATCTTTCGTCTTACCTGGAATGTTTAATAATGTTCCAATAACACTACCACATACATTCTTCTCAACATGCATCAGATCTATACAATTTCTAACCAACAAATGTTCCCAGAATGGTAGACCCCAAAATATGGATTTCTTCTTCCAACCACCCGTTGAGAAAATTTTAGAAAGTTTGCCGAACTCAACATCAATATCTTTAATACGATCGTAAATCGCACGTCCGGATAATGGCGATCTAGCAATTCGGTCCAGAGTTTTCCCATTGAAAATCTTCTTTTTTTTCTATAAGGATGTTGACTTGGGAGAAAGGCCCTGGTATCCATGTACACATTTTTTCTACCATTTTTCAGCCAAATACTACTTGTCTCATCTTCACAAATGGGGAATGCCTTAGCTCCTTTATTTTCATAACTTGACAAGTTACCATAGGCTGGAAAGTCATTGATCGTGCAAAATATCATAGCTCGTAAGGTGAAATTTGTTTGAGTATAAGCATCAAAGACTGTCACACCCTCGTTCCATAATTTTTCCAAATCCTCAATAAGAGGTGAAAAGTATACATTTATGTCATTCCCTGGTTGCTTAGGTCCGGATATCAACAAAGACAGCATGATATACTTACGCTCCATGCATAGCCAAGGAGGAAGATTATAAATTGTTAAAAGAACCGGCCAAGTACTATGACGACTGCTCATGTTTCCAAATGGGTTCATTCCATCAGTGCACAGTCCTAGCCGAAGATTTCTCTTCTCACTACCAAATTCTGGAAACTTACTATCAATGTTTCTCCATTGCGGAGAATAGGCCGGATGTCTTAGTTTTCCATTCTTCTTCCTTCCTTCAGCATGCCACTGCAAATTCTTCGCTTCCTTAGCATTTAAAAATAACCGTTTGAATCTGGGAATAACCGGGAGATAGTACAACACCTTGGTCGGAGGACCTTTTTTTGTACAAGCCCACCATCATCACTGCCTTTATTTTTATAGCGCGATATCCCGCATTTTGGGCAGTCCCGCAGATCCTTAAATTCATTCCGATACAATATGTAATCATTTGGACATGCATGTATCCTCTCGATCTCCAGACCCAACGGGCACAGTGGGAAGCTCGTTATCATCAGGAAATGCATCTTTTAGAAGCTCTAGTAACCCTGAGAAACTCGTATCACCCCATCCACTCTTCACCTTCTGGTTATATAGATTAAGCATGAATGATAACTTTGTAAATTTGGTACAGTTAGGGTACAACGGTTTCCCAGCATCAGTAGATAGTCTTCCAAATGCTGCAACATTATTGATATCACCTCCTATGTCATGCAACATTTCATCTAATCGATCACTGTCTAGATCCTCGTCGGTCTCTATATTACTATCATTAATACCATACGTAGACGGAGCTGGCGAGTGAGTTATGTTATCAGGTAAAGTTTCACCATACCATATCCATCGTGAATAACCTTCTTTAAAATCACAACGTATCAAATGGCTCTTCACTTGGTCCGTAGTCTGAAATTGCCTCAGATTTTTGCAATCAACACAAAGACACACAATCATCTCCAAAGCAATCTTAGCTTTATTCTCCATAGAAAATCTAAGAAAACTTTCAACCCCTTGAATATGTTCAAGTGTATTACGTCTACCATATATCCAACATCGATCCATTCTCTACCGCTGCACAATTGAATTAAGAACTCAATAGAAAAACTAACAAAGAAACAAAAAATTACGTTACCAGAAAATATAAATTCATATATCTCTATTCATAATTTATTTTTCTTATTAATTACTTTTTTTTTTGTTATTATGTTTTCTTGACAAAATTTATGTAGTGTTAGAATTCATATTATATTATAATTAACTTGAGATAAAAAAATTCAACTAATTATAATTATTATTTTTATTATTATGTTAAGCAAGCCATAGTCGACTATCGAAAGACAAGTGTTCCTAAACTTTATTTTATTCCTTACTATTAAGTAGCACAGTTAAAAAAAAAAAAGCACACAGCAATATAATATAATAATTTTTATTCTAATTACCAAAAGTCAAAAAAGTTACAAATGCAAAAAATAAAAATAAAAATAAAAATTACAAATGCATGAAGAAAAATCAAGCGTCGGCAGCCTTCCTCTTTGTTCCTACCTGAGAATTACCAACATCATCACCATCAGCACCAAGCTCGGTGATGAGAATAGATTCGAGCTTGGAGATGGAGAGCACCACCTCACCCCCAATGAGCATTTATACTGCTCAAAATGTTGGTGATTGCTTCTAACTTGTCGGCTACGTTCCGCATGTCTGTGGAACGTTCTTCCTGCATTTGCTTCATCTGCAGGACAATTTATTTTTCATGAGTTTCCATTAGTTTGCGAAGTGGTCCCAAAATCGTGTTGTCAACCATTATCTTTTTAAGAAGAGTTCGAGCTTTAAATTTCAAGGGGCGGAAAGGTGTTGTGAAGATTAATATTTTTCCACAAACAGGGGAGGAAACAAGTTCTATTTCTAATTAATGGGTGGCTCCAGGATTTCTTATGGGCAAAGGCATCCTAGGTAATTCAGTCTTAGGGTTATTTATACAAACAAGTTCAGTGCACCTTTTTGAATTCATATGCCTTTTCAATTTCCCGATGCATCATGCCTTTTTAATTTCTAGGAACAACACAACCGTATGCATTCTAGGTTTTAAATAAATATTAATGCTGCTTCACGCCTTTTTAGATTAAATGCATATAAATTATATGTAAAACAATAAAATGCAAAAAAAAATAAATACATACCTTGCAATTTGCAAAGAGACGGTGCACAAATTCAATAGCAAAGATGAAAGATATTTGGGTGGAGTTTTGAATTTCTGTTCATCAATTATAAATGTGAAGATTCAATTCAGAATTATGAGTTTTTCTACTAATTTTAAAAATGCCAGCATTTTTAAAGAACTGTACAGGATTTCACAATATGCATCGGTTTTTGACAGAGAGGCCGATGCATATATGATGCCAAAATAAATAGCATCGGTATTGGAAGTAAACCGATGATATGATTATCATAGACTTTAATTTATATATGCATCGGGTTCAGTAATTGGGTTTTAATGTTTTTTCCCGCAGCGCGCGCGTAATTCAATTTGAATAAGCATCGAGTTTTCAACAGAACCGATGCTCTGGTTTGGTCCCGGGCATCAGTTGTCCTACAACAACTGATGCTGTTTATCTTACAGAAATTTAGATATTTTTATTATTATTAGCATCGGTTAATATCATAAGAACCGATGCTTAATGTTTTGAAATTTTTGTGATCACCCTTTATTCCCGCGAATGGGCGCGTAATTAAATTTGAATAGGCATCGGTTCTAAAAGGAACCGATGCTCGTATTTGGTTATAGGCATCGGTTGCTCTGAACGAACCGATGTTCATATATTTATTGGATTTATATTATAGGCATCGGTTGATGTTCAGCAACTGATGCATATTGATTTTTCGGGATTATATAGGCATCGGTTGTTTGACCAAGACCGATGTCTATCTATTTTAATGAAATTTTTTGGTAATATTATTATTATATGCATCGGTTGTTTATAAACAACCGAAGCTAGTAATTTATAGGCATCGGTTGTCAAAATACAACCGATGCATATAACTTTTATTTATTATAAAAAAAATCGCGCGATTATAGGCATCGGTTGTTGGATAAAAACCGATGCATATAACTTTTTTTAATTATAAAAAAGACCCTGTGCGACTATAGGCATCGGTTTTTGACGACAAACGACGCCTATAACCCTGTTCCGATGGCATTTTTTGTAGTAGTGAAAGAAGGCATCGATTATAAAGAGACTTTCTCTCCAGTTTCTTCGAAAGACTCTTTCAGGATTATAACGGCATTAGTGGCACATTTTGATCTTAAGTTGCATCAGATGGATGTAAAGGCAGCGTTTCTCAATGGATACATTGATGAGATGATCTATATGGTGCAACCTGAAAACTTTGTTTCGGGAGAATCAAAGAATATGGTTTGCAAACTTAAGAAATCCATCTATGGGCTCAAGCAGGCATCCAAAAAATGGTATTTCAAGTTTCATCAAGTGATCATCTCATTTGGTTTTGAGATAAATTTGTCGATGATTGTGTATATCATAAGTATTGTGGGAGCAAATACATATTTCTGGTTTTGTATGTCAATGACATCTTGCTTTCCAGCAATGTTATAGGCTTATTGCACGACACAAAGATATTTCTAGTTAAGAATTTTGAGATGAAGGATCTTGGTGTATAGAAATACACCGAGACCATTCTCGGGGTACTTTGGGAGTATCATAACAGAGCTATATTGAAAAAGTTCTTAAATGGTATGGCATGCAGGACTGTAAACTAGAAGATAACCCTTTGACTAAGGGAGACAAATTTAGTATCGAACGGTGCCCTAAGAATAAATTAGAGGAAAAAGAAATGCAGAAGAGTCCTTATGCTTCAGCAGTAGGGAGTCTAATGTATGCTCAAGTATGTAGGCGTCCGGATATTGCGTTCATTGTTGGGATGCTGAGCAGATATTTGAGTAAGCCAGGATTATACCATTGGAAGGCAGCCAGACGGGTCTTGAGATACTTATAAAGAACAAAGGATTACATGCTCACATATCGGAGGTCAGATCAGATTAAGATCGTTGGATATGTGAGCATGTAATCCTTTGTTCTTTATCAAAAAAGAACAAAGGAATACATGCTCACATACCCATACACAACAGGCACCAGAATCATCATCAATACCAGATACGATGGGATCGGCCATGGCAGCTCCGCCGGGTTCCACACCACCGCCTCCGAGGGAACCTGCTGTGGGAGGGGGTGTCTCTCTCAATGAGTCACTTCTGACACAGCTGTCAGAATTGATTGGTAAGGCTGTGYAGGCGGCGGTCGAGAAAAAATTCYCGYAAATGGCATCGCCGCCGGCCAATGCACTACCGATGCAGGCAGCCCCGGTAACAGAAACAGAGCCGCTGCACGCTCGACGTGCGGAGCGAATCCATCAACCGGATAGAGAAGAGCATCTTGCCATGACTGACGGRGACACGGCCCGCCAGGCTAATCTTGGCCTTGTCGAARAGATGCAGAGCTTGCAGAAAGAGGTTCGTGAATTTAGGAAGAAGATGGTGGGTGCAGCTGCACCACCGGCACGGCGAGGCACCCCGTTTACGGAGGAAGTCATGTGCGATGACGTCCCAYCATCTTATCGATCCTTGGGTTTTGAATATAATGGGACAACAGATCCAGTAGACCACCTCAACCGTTTTGAGATAGCAGCGGCGCTGCACAAATTTTCCGATTCGGTTATGTGTCGGGTCTTTCCAATGACCTTTACCAAATCGGCACAGCTCTGGTTCAGCCAATTACCGTCGAGATCTATCAGCAACTTTGATGAATTCAGCTCGGCCTTCCTACATCAGTTCACGAGTTGTCGGAAGTATCAAAAAATGCCGCTCGAGCTCTTTAGTTTAAAGCAGAAAGAGAATGAGAGCCTACGCGCTTACATCGATAAGTTCACAACAGCAAAGCTGGAAGTACCCTCGGCATCGGAAGAGCTGCTTGTAAACGCTCTGGCACAAGGTTTGAGGAAGGGAGAGTTCTTCCAGTCTCTGGTGGTAAGACCAGCATCGAAGTTTGGAGAGCTCCTGGAGAGAGCCGAGAAGTACATCCACTTAGAGGAAGCTCTGAAGCTCAAGGATGAAGGGGAAAGGAGAAGAGAAAGTATGACAGGGATGATAGGGTGGTAACAAAAAAGCCCAGACCAGAGCTGTCAATGGGTAGATCTCGTTTTGATAAATATACCCCCCTGGCGACACCTCTGGGCGAAATTTTGCAGGCAATAGAGCGTCACCCAGAGCTCAAGTGGCCCAAAACATATTCGCAGAAGCCAAGAAAAGAAAGGTCAGATCGCTTTTGTCGCTTCCATAATGAATATGGACATAACACAGATGAATGCACGCACCTGAAGGATGAATTGGAAAGAATGGTCCAGGATGGACACCTAAAAGAATATGTTGGTGCGAAGAGAGGTGATACCAGGCCTGGACATCACAGTGCAGACTGCTTCTCGCAAAGCAAAGGCGGTCGGACGGATACTCAGGACAGAGGAAGGGCTGGATCAAGAAGACCTGATCAAGCCCAGGTCGTTCATGGTGAAATCCAAATGATAACAGGGGGAGAGCTAGATGAGCACTCTAAGAGAACTCAACACAGTTATGTTAGGGCTGCTAAAGACCTAATCAGAACGTCCCGAGAGGTGGGACAAGTAGCGGCCACGCCTAACATTTGCTTCGGATCAGAGGACAATGATGGCATCCTCGCTCCACACATGGATGCTTTGGTGATAACAGCTACTATTGCCAACTATAACGTTCGTCGAATTTTCGTGGACACAGGATCTTCCGCAGATATTATATTCCTTGACTGCTTTACAAAGCTAAAGTTGAATGTTGAACTTGAAGAGGTAACCACTTCCTTGGTTGGGTTTGCGGGAGGTGCGTTAAAGCCTATGGGAGCGGTGAGACTCCTGGTAACCCTGGGGGAAGAGCCYTATAGGGTGACACGGATGGTGCGTTTCTTGGTGGTAGATGCGCCATCTTCGTATAATGTCATGTTGGGTCGGCCCTCTTTGAGCCAGTTTCAGGCTGTCATCTCAATTTTCCACATGAAAATGAAGTTTCCTACGGAGGACGGAACTGGTGAGGTAAGGGGAGACCAGTATGCCGCACGGCAAACATATGTGGATTGCATACGACGAAATGAGGAGGAGAGGATGAGCAAAAGAGCTCGGACGGAGCAGCCACAAATAGAATCACCGAGACGGGAGGAAGGGCTGATGATAGTAGAAGTTGTTCCAGGCGACGCGAGTAGGACCCTGCGAGTGGGCACGACGCTCAGCCCTGAAGTATTGACAGACCTGGTTGCTTTGTTGAGAGAGAGTGCAGATATCTTTGCATGGTCCCCTCAAGACTTAGTGGGAATAGACCCTGAAGTCGCCGAGCACCACCTCAATATCCGCCCCGATATAAAACCGGTAAAACAGAAGAAACGAAATTTTGGGCCAGAGAAGGAGGCCATCATAGAGGCAGAAGTAGAAAAGCTCTTGAAAGCTGGACACATTCAGGAGATACAATTCCCAGAATGGCTCTCCAATGCGGTGCTGGTCCCGAAAACAGAAGACTGGCAGATGTGCATAGACTTTCGAGACCTGAACCGTGCCTGCCCAAAAGATCACTACCCATTACCAAGAATTGACCAGCT
>BMAC01000047.1:0-12876 GCA_014905375.1 Phtheirospermum japonicum | reverse complement strand
CACAAGAGATAGTGTAAGTTGTGATGGTATTGTGGTGGGAGAAGATAGCTAGGGCATCTCTCCCGACCAAACGAGATAGTGAAAATCGTGGTTGTGTTATTTTTGGAAGAGGTATGTTTGACTTCGCTTTCATTAGGTCGATGATCGTTTGATTCCGACGCTTTCATTAGGTCGATGATCGTTTAAATCCGATGCTTTCATTAGGTCGATGATAGTTTAATTCCGACGCTTTCATTAGGTCGATGATCGTTTAATTCCGACGCTTTCATTAGGTCGATGATCGTTTAATTCCGACGCTTTCATTAGGTCGATGATGGTTAAATTCCAACGCTTTCATTAGGTCGATGATGGTTAAAACCCGACGCTTCTATTAGGTCGGCGATGGTTTTTATGGTTATGGGGCTGACGCTTGTTTTAGGTCGGCAGGCTGGGGAGAGGGTAACTCTTGTGTTTGGAGGGCACCTCTCTCGCAGTGAACGTGAAAGTGATAGTGGGCTGACGCTTGTTTTAGGTCGGTGGGGCGGGAGAAGGTAACTCTGGATCGGAGGGCACTTCTCCCACCCGAGAGTTGGTTGTGATGTGAAAGTGGTTCTTTCAGTGGGCCGACGCTTGTTTTAGGTCGGCGGGGCGGGAGAAGGTAACTCTGGACCGGAGGGCACTTCTCCCGCACAAGAGTTAGTGATGAAAAGCTTGTGATGAGGAGTTGTGAGATTGTGATGAGAAATTGTATTATTGTGGCGGGAGAAGGTAACCCTGGACCGGAGGGGCACTTCTCCCGCACAAGAGTTAGTGATGTGAAGTTGTGAGGAGAAGTTGTGTTCTTGTGTTAAGAAGTTGTATTGTTATGGCGGGAGAAGGTAACTCTGGACCGGAGGGCACTTCTCCCGCATAGAGTTTGTGTTTTGGGAAGTTGAGTAATTCTTGTGATATATGATAAATAAAGTTGCGCGAGCTATTCTGATGGTTTTCTATGACTAAGTGGTTGTGGGGTTTGATTTACATGTTTTTCTTATGATCGCATAGATGGTTGTTCTTATGCGAACTAATATGCTCGGAGTGCTGGTTAGTTGTGTTGTTATGGGTTATGGTTTGATTGTTCTTATGATCTTGCGATCCCATGGAGAGAAGTGTGACTGGTTGTATTTTTCGTACGATCTATATTAGCTTGAAAGTTTGTTTCGTATATGGCTGATGGCTTTTATATAAGTTTTAAATGCAGATTTGTACATATTGAAAGTTAACGAGCTGTGCAGATAGTAAATATAAAAATCAAAACGTGTTTGCAGGAATGAAAGATTGTTTATACAGGTTGTGAGCATGTATGCAAGTCTTTCAAATAGTTGTTTCAGTGGAAAGTTGTATTGTGGCGGGAGAAGGTAACTCTGGACCGGAGGGCACTTCTCCCGTATGGAGTTTGTGTTGTGGAAGTTTGTGTTTTTGTGGAGGGAGAAGGTAACCCTGAACCAGGGTGGACTTCTCTCGGTTATGGTGTTTTACCCTTCGGGGCGAATGGTTTTGTGTTTTACCCTCTTGATCGGAGGTTGGTTTCATTACCCTTTGGGGCGAGCTGTGTGCGTTATACCCTTCGGGGCGGATGGCTTTTTTTCAATAACACTTGGCGAGATATTTTCATGGTTTTTATATGGTTGAAAGTTGTGATTGTGTTATTTTATGTGTTTGGGAGATATGTGTTTGACGTACGAGATACTATGTTTTGGTATTATGGATGGTTATGTCTGTGCGAGCTAGTATATTTTATATACGAGCTGTTTTTAGCTCTATTGGATTATTTGTGATTCGTGGTGTGATTACTTTGAATCTCATGGGTCTTATGAGGATAGTAAATATGATTGTGACTGGTTACGAGTTTGTGCGAGTCAAATTTATTTGGAATTTAATTGGTTGCATTAACTTGGGGAACTGAATGGTTTTTCTGGGTCATGTGTGATTTAATATGATTTCTTGATCGGCCTGTTTAGGTCGAGTAAGTGGCTTATGGTGTTTTACTATTTTCATAAGCATACGATTGTATTTTCTTGTGTTATTGTGCTCGGTTATAACTTGAGGCCGTGGAGGGGAGGCTGTATGGTTTTAGGTCGTCAGGTATGGGTCTGGGGACTCGACTTGGGGACTCGCAGGAATATGTTCTTGGGCAATGAGCGAGCTCAGCGAGCTGATCTTTTTGAGGTCGCGATTTTATGTGGTAAATTCTTATGGGATGATTGATGTATATCTCGGTATATCAGGTTGGATGATTGATGTAGAGTGGTGAGGTGATTTGTGCGTGTTGTGTGTTTTATTTGTTTATGATTGCATTTTTGAAATTATTGAGTTCGAATGTGATTTTAAGTCGGTGGATAAAAGTTGTGTTTTCAAATCGTCATATATATAGTTGTGAACTTGGTCTGGGGACTTATAGGTCGTCTTTCGCAAGGTGATCGTGCTATTTTAAAAAAATAAGTGAGCTCAGTGAAGTTGTACATTTGCAGGTTGCATGTACATTCTATAATTTACTGTGGAAGGATGAGTGTTATAGCTCGGTTTGTTGAGCTGTGTGATTTTGATATGTGGTTTGGTAAGGTAAAATGATGATTTACTTATTGTTTTTGAAGTGGTTGTGCTCTTGTAATTCTGTTTTTACATGTCCTACCTGATTTCGTGCCTCAATCAGCTAGAACATGGGGGACTAGCTGATGCGGACCAAAATGTCCATACGTAATATTATTTGATGTATGAGGTTATTTGTGGTAAGCGACCCTCATTTATGGGAGAGGGTGTTCCTCCTAGAAGTGTCTGAATTGTGCGTTCTTGTCAAGCTTCTCATTTCCTACTAAAAGAAAAAGATGAGCGAGCTGTGTTGTGATTTGAGAAGTGAGCGAGCTGGTTTGTGAAGAGTAGCGACCTGTAGTATGGGGATGAGTTTTTATTTAGGGTCGTGATCTCTTGTGGTTTGGGTTGTGTACTTGAGCCCGATATGCGTGGATTGTTATGGGCCTGGTGGGCTGTATGCCACGGCTTATTTTGGTACTTTATTGAGAAGTTTATTGTTTATGGGAATTTACTATATGGGAGGAATCCTAATTATAAGACATTTTGTGGTATTTATGGAATTGTGGTGTGAGAAGGTAACCCTAGATTGTGGAGGATTCCTCTTATCTCTATAAAAGGAGGTGTATACCTCTCATTATTCCAAGCCTATGATATCATAATGGCATCTTGTATGATTTGAGTGAAGGGATTGAGTGTTTGATTTCGCTTATTAACTTAAGCGTCGGAGGGCCTTAACGGGCTCGAAATCCGGCCCGTTCGAGGCGTTGTTTTGCAGGATTGGCGAGGTCGCTTGGAAGATAATTGAAGGCTTTGAAGCTCGCTATGACGTATTCAAGATCTATATCAGGTCGCTGGTCTCTTTGAGGTCAGTACCCCCTATATTTGGTAGCCCAACTTTTTGTACTTATCTATGTGGATTTAGGCAACCCATTCTTTTCATCAAATACCGATGAGATCAGTTTGAGAAGTTTGTCAGGTGTTTGTGTCAATAAGCGCATTCTTGAACTTGTGCCGAACCTTGAGGTAAATAACTGAATGTTTATTTTGATATGCTCATCTATATTATATCTGATTGTTTTCATTGATTTATTTTTCATTTTGACTCGATCCTATAAAGGTATACCAGTCACTCTTGTGCTGTGTCAAATTTCGGGCAAAACGATGAGGCATCTATGGAAATGTAAGGATATCTCTTTTTTTTTCTCCACTTTTTCGATTGTAATACGTTGACTAATAGTTTTAATTATTTAATATGACATTATCTTACAGGTGCTAGGGTTTTTTGGAGGGGTACATTTAGCGGTCCTTGTAGCATTTGCTTGAGTGTGTTGGTTTCGAGCTTCCTACAGACATTTGCTTTCTGGCCCTGGCCTATGCCTGTGATTTTGGAAGATGATGTAATGCTGTTGCAAACTGACAACATTTCTCTCGAAAAGATTTTAATGTCGATCCAATTGCCGTGTAGCTCGAACGAATACTGTCATTCTTACTTTACCCGAAGCACGTTCAACAGAATCAGAAAAGAGTTTCCACATGGATATGATTTGACAAAGGTTTTTTTAAATAAAAATTAATTTTTAACTGTTTACTATTTTTTTATTCCATCTTTCTCTCTAATATGTTGTGGGATTTTATTTTTAGTTTTTTATTTGGTTTTGTTCCTTTTGCTTTGGATCTGGGGAATTTTTATTGGCCTTCATTTTCTCAGGAGAAGAGTGAATGAGTGAGTGAGTAGGTGTTTTCAGTTTTCTACATGCATTTCCTTTTGTCTTATTGAGTGTTTGCTACTTATAAATATATTGTACATTTTTATTTATTTTTTGTTTTTATTCAGATCTGACAGATATTATTTTCTCTCAGCCGAGGAAAAGAAATTCAAAAACTATGTCATCCGAGAAACAAGCGGAGGAAGCTATTGTGAACGAAACCGAGCATGACGGCGGAGGCGACACGTATAATAGAACAATAGGCATAAAGTGTTGTATAAAAACCGATGTGTATATACACAATATGCATCGAAATGACTCTAGACAATGGTTTCTTAGTCACAACTGATGCGTATATACTATATACACAATATGCATCGCTGTGTAAAACGACTATATACAATGGTTCTTACTCACAACGAATGGATTTTTATTAATTACTATTTTTTAAGCTCAATCAATAACATTTTATAATAAAATGCAAAGACCAAGTCAATAGCTTGTAAAAAACCTCTTAATCCCAATTTGATATTGAAGAGCCTCTATAGCACTCCAAGTAATTCGATCAAGTTTTGCACCAATATTATAATGTTTAATAAGTTAACCAACGCAAATATTGAAAGCAAAACCAAATGAGAATCGATACATATATAAGAGTTGCATGGAATTTTGAATAAAGTATTTCACCGATAGCTCGTGCATACCATTTGTTTGTTGATGATCATACGGATCAGCTCCAAATGAGTCCTTCAAACATTTCAAAAATGAAGTATAAGTTTATGAAGAAAATTAAAACTTTTTAAAGACAACAATATCCAGCATCCAAACTGCAGTTATTCTCAGACAATTACAATACACAAACAACAAACCCATGAAAAAAAACTCTGCAAATACTAGAAGTTTTGAAACACCAATTCAAATCAGAAAATTAAGAGTCGCCCCAAACAACAAATAACGGCACTTCAATCTCCCAATCGAGAAAGAAAAAAAAAAGGTCCACCAATGCTAGTTCAAAACACTAAACCTAGAAAATAACTTACCCATAAACAATTAACCTCGGCGAAATCAAAATCCAATCCACCAATCAGAGCGGATCAGCAACATTAGCCGAAAGCTCCTCAATCATCACGTTATAAAACTTCTGAATGTCGAAAAGCATGCGATCATCATCCTTGGTCACAAACTTAATCACCACACCATTTTTCCTAAACCGCCCACTTCATTCGATACGATGCAGATAATTCTCGGGCTGAGTCGGCAGATCGTAGTTGTTGACAAGCGAGACTTGCTGGACATCGATACTGCGGGCCAAGAGATCAGTGGTGATAAGGACATAGGATGGGATGGACCTGAACTCGCGCATGATAATATCTCTCGTGTTTTGGTCCATGTCACCGTGGGTGGCCGAGATGGTGTGGTTACGGCTGCGTATTTTGTCGGTCATCCAATCAACCTTGTGCCTGGTGTTGGCGAAGATGATGTTGTGAGTGATGGCTAAGGTCTCGTAGAGATCGCAGAGGGTTTCGAGCTTCCACTCCTCCTTGTCGACGTTGACGTAAAACTGCTTGATACCTTCCAAGGTTAGCTCGTCACGTTTCACGAGGATGTGGACGGGCTTGTTCATGAATTTCCTAGTGATTTGGAGTGCTTCCGGAGGCATAGTAGCGGAAAACAAGCCAACTTGAATCTTAGATGAAGCAACTGGAAAATATCATATATCTGATCCTTGAAACCTCTGGAGAGCATTTCATCAGCTTCATCCAAAACAAACATTTTGATGTAATAGGGACACAGAGACTGCCTCCTCAGCATGTCAAACACACGTCCAGGCGTATCGATCACGACGTGAACCCCACTGGAAAGAATGTGCTGATCCTCACGTGCGCTGGTCCCACCGACGCAGGCATGCACCTTGACACCAAGATAATCATCGAGCGCTTGCATAACCTTCTCGATTTACTGAGCAAGCTCAGGAGTAGGTGCGAGAACCAGATCTTGGAACTCAACTACATTGTAGTCGGGCTACTGCAGAATCCCAGAGTAGAAGGTTGCGGTTTTCCCAGTCCCGGATTGAGCCTGTGTTATGACGTCCAAGCCCTTGCAGAAGGGAACAATCCCTCTTTGCTGAATTGCAGAGGGCTTCTCAAACCCATAAGTGTAAATGCCCCTTAGAAGATTTTCCTGCAAGTCCATAGCATCGAATTGTCATAGCTAGTGAGAAACTCCTTTGTATCTGCTTCAAGTAGCTCGACCATTTTGGCATCGAAGGAAAGAGCATCAGACTGAGAACCTTCGGGTGTTGCTCCTTCCATGACTGATGAAAACTTAGGATCTGGTGAAGATAAACAAAATGAGAAAGCAATTTAAATCTTGTAATTTGCGGCGATGATTTTTCCAAAACTCCTCGGTTCTACGCCGCGGAGTTTAGGAGAATAACTGTTTCGCTTAAATTGAAGATAAGAAAATAGTAATTCTCATACCATAGCAAACCACAAATGATGATAAAGAAATAATAATTCTAAGATAACAATAAATGTATACATTTGAAATTAACTGAAGATCAAAGTAAACACTTAGGAGCTTCAAATCGGATAACTTTTCCGCAGTGGGCGGTGCATTGTCCTTGTAGGTAACAAGCACTTCATCTCGTGCCCGTCTCTGCCACTCTTGATGAGATGCTAAAAGGAGAAGTGTTAAGAGAGTGGCGGTTGTTTCCTTCCCCGCAAAGTAAAATGTTTTGCATTCGTCTATTATTTCCTCTACAAAGAGGAAAGATGGCATAACAGAATCTGCAAGTGTCACTCTGAATCAAAGTGCGTGGTTTATTGACAAAAATGCTTTTCCGGCATCTTCAACTAAGATCATGAGCTGTCAAAACTTATTTCTAGCTTATTTAGTAACAGAAATTAAATAATTTCTAACTATTCAGAAACTAAAAAAATTCTAAGGAATGCGTGGGAGCTTTACGGAATGCGAATAAAGAATATCTGCATAGGAGCTTTACGGACATAGAAAACATTGAGCGATACAAAGCGTTGTTTGGTAAAAGAGATTTCAAATGGCCTTTTCATATATAAAATAGATATATGTGGCCACAATCAACAAGTTGTATTCCTCACATCGAGAAACTAATATGATCTCTTGCAAAGAATCGTACATGAAATGTATAACAATTATGGTCATCATTTTATACGCATTCATGTCTATATAGAAACACAATTGATCAAAAAATAATATATAAATTAATTAACTCAGTTCCTCATACTTCCAGTTAAATCTGAAGATAGTACTCACAATTTATACTCGCTTAAATTGAGTATCACTAGCCAGGGTAGCGAGAAAAAATGTATAACAGATCTAAGGGCCATCAAAACATACACAGACAATGTTCATATACTTACGAGTCTCTACACAATAATAATAATAAAAATAATAGTGCCACTAATCTCCCATTAATTTTACTACTCATTCCCATAATTTCCCATATCCATTGAAAGAAAAAGCTTGAAATATAACAAAACAAAATAATACATCGTTCGTATATAATATTCAGATAGAATTAAGAGACGAGTAAATAATAATGAATATTAACAGAAATAATTCAAGTTAGGGTTTGCCTTGTGACCACTCGTCGTTAAGTGTCAAATTAAATATTTTATTTTTCCTCATCTTCTCTCTACCAACTAATAGTAGCGACAAGTAAGGGTCGATCCCAGGAGAAGTGTATCTTAGATTGTGATAGTTAATGTTTTATTAAACTAATAAAAGGGGTAAAAACTGTGAACTAATCTAAGAGAACTAAATAACAAAATAAATAAGCAAATAATTAAAAACAAACAAATAAAAAACGTAAGTAAAATAATGGAGAATTCAATAATAATAAAAATCTAGTTTTAGTTCAGTTCCACCCTCGTTCCACTCATCTAACCAATCACAATATCATAATCCATTCTTCATATACGACTAAAAACCCTAAGTAACAATAAGCTCTGCTACTCGAATTTGCCCTTGCCGTTTACTCAATTAAAATAAGCTCTTCAATTGATTCTAGTTATTGAGTAACCTAGAATAAGCTCTCTAGATTCAACCCAACAATAACATTAATAACCAGGCAAGTAGGTTAATCTAAGAAATAAACTCTTAAACTCGGTTTATTTAACTTATGTTGTGTTATCCCTAACGATGCACAGTCATTAATTGCCACCAACGAAATAGGAATCACGACAATTAAACGGGAAGCAATCCTATTTCTAGCAATAGAGAACCAATCCCTAATATAGGTGATGAAGCCAAATTAAGAATTAAGCAATCATAAATTAAAAATAGAACTACACAAACAATCGCATATGAAGAATGAAAGACAATATTGCATAAACTAATTAGAACATAGTTTCACGTGGGTTTCAACTTTCCTAGAACTAGATAAAAAGTTTAATCACTCATGGAGTTAATAAAATAAAAGAAAAGGTTCAGATAAACAAACATAATCCTTGAGAAAATAGGAGAAACGATGTGTAGAACTTGAATCTTGAGTCTTGATCTTCAATCTTCAAGTTCTCTTGTGTATGGATGGATTGGGATGACTTGAGACCTCTATGAAACTCCTTAGAACCCTAGGATATGTTGTATGTATGTTTGGGACGGAGTTAGGTCGGGTTTATATAGGAATCCTCTTTCTTTCCGCGCAAGTTTTCTTCCAAAAATAACTTCAGCAGCGTCGGCGTCGACAAGCGTCGGCCGACGCGTGTCATCCTCAACAGGGCTGGTCGACATCGACGTGAATCATCCTCGGCAGCGTCGGCGTGCTAGCGTGCGTGGGTTGTCCGACACCCCTCCAAACGATGCTCACCGAGTGTTGCGTCAGCATGAGCGTCGACCGACGCACTCTTTATCGACTCATACAGAGACCAACTCTCGGCAGCAGTGTCGAGCGACGCTAGCCACCTTCGGCAGCGACGCTGGCATACTCGGCAGCGACACAAGCCACCGGGCACAACTTCTCGATTTTTCGTTTTCTTCACCGATTCACTCGTCTTTGTCTCTCAACTTCACGTACAGCTCTTTTGCATCATTCTCAATCTTCAATGCACCAATTTAGCACCTAATTACTACAAAATAAGAAAGAAATACACAATCGGTGCTTGACTACTCATAATAATAAATATGCGAGAAATAAACATATATAAAAATATAAAGCACATAAAAACATAGTTTTTAGACCCTTAAATACCATACAATTTTTCGCCTATCAAATTCCCCCAAACTTAAACCTTGCTTGTCCCCAAGTATAGAATTGAAGCATAAGACAAACATAAGTAAATCACTCAAATTGACCAAATGAACTTATCCGGACTCTAGACACCATTATATTTCTAGAATTCGCAAGCGTTTCATGTGTTGACCTAAGTGACCCCAGCAGTTTGGCAACCCCTTTTTATATACACCACATCAATGTACTATGGTGCCCCCTCTCTACTCAATAGTTCGACTCTATCCATTGTTGGCCATGGTCAAATATCTTCATCCACCCATTTATTTATTTTTTTTTCAATTGAGGCCCGCAGCTCCACACTACCGTTCTTGACTTGATAGTGATGATAAGGCATTGGATAGGAGGATCATCTTGATTTGGTAATTGACTTGTTTAGTTTACCTCCACTTCCTTGGGATTCTGCTTGTATGATACGCCACTTGAATACGTGCATGAATTCGTTGAGCTACTAGCATCTTCATTGGATTTCGCCCTTAGTATTTGTAAGCGAATTGCACTGGGTACACGAATAGGCAGCTGTTTCGGCACCTCAATTCTTTTTTATTTTTCAATTTTCTACTTACTCCATGTCGGTATACCCCAACCGGACTTTATCTTACTTCTATTTCGACTAACGAGATATTATCACACAACCCGCCAACTTCAAGGTCCCACACAAACTCATATTGAGTACGATAACCACAAATACACATCAACATTGCAATAATCTAGAATTGACGCCCCACATATGAATCACAAAAGCACTAACATGCGTACCCTTGACCTCTAAATCAAATGACGACTAAAGATTTAACCGAAACATATTTCATCCAAGCAATTCAAGTGAGTACTTTTAACCAATTACTTTTCAATCCCCCGGAATTTATCACAAGAAATTTCAAAATTTTCTCAATTTTTAGCACAATATCCTCAATAATAACCTCAATAACACACTTCCCCAAACTTAAACATTAGCTTGTCCTCAAGCGAACATAAAATGAGAACAAGCACATCACAAATATTATGAGGGAAGAGTATGAAGAGAAATCACCCGGGGTAAAAGGCGAGGGGGTCTCGGTCCTATTAATTACGACACATGTTCCTTTCAAGAATGGCCCAATCATCCATAACATGTCACCGCCTCCTATAACTGCAAGAAAAAGAAAAATAGAAAATAAAACGAGTAAACATTGGGTTGCCTCCCAACAAGCGCCTTTGTTTAAAGTCGTTGGATTGACTTATTCCCTTAATCAAGTCGTTGGTAGAGCTTCCAACTCCATCCGTTCTTCATCAATAGCGCGAAACCCTTCATAATACGGTTTGAGTTGGTGTCCATTCACCTTGAACGTCTTGTTCATCTTCGGGTGAAATCTCCACTTCACCATGCGGAAATACGTGGGTGACAACAAAATGTCTAACCCACTGTGAACGCAACTTTCCGGGAAATAGCTTAAGGCGAGAATGAAAAAGCAACACCTTCTCGCCCTCTATGAATTATTTCCTTGAAATCTTAATGGAACGTCTTTGTCTTTTCTTTGTATATCAAGGTTCCTCCAACTCTCGTAGTTGCAGCTTCCTCCTCACGCCCGCTCCATCAAAATCAAAGTTGCATTGCTGCACCGCCCAAAACGACTTGTGTTGGAGCTCTACCGGCAAGTGGCATGGTTTACCAAGAATAAGGTGATACGGGGACATCCCAATTGGAATCTTATACGCCGTGCGTACGCCCACAGTGCATCTTTCGGCTTGATGCTCTAATCCTTGCAGTTCGCATTGACGGTCTTCTCTAAAATGGATTTGATCTCTCGATTCGAAGTCTCGGCTTGCCCATTCGTTTGTGGATGATATGCTGCAGAAAGACTATGAGCAACACCGTACTTCCAGAGCAATGCCTCCACCGTCTTGTTACAAAAGTGGATGCCACGATCGCTTATCATAGCTGAGGGGTCCCGAACCTTGAGAAGATTCAAGATTTAATAAATCGTGCAACAACCTTTGAGTCATTAGTTGGGGTGGCTTTCGCTTCCACCCACTTGGAGACATAATCCACCGCAAGCAAAATATATATATTTTTGAAGGAATTTTGAAAGGGCCCCATAAAGTCAATGCCCCACACATCAAAAATCTCACAAATCATTATGGGCGCTTGGGGCATTTGGCTTCTCCATGAAAGGTTCCTAGTCCGTTGACAATTATCACATGACTTACAAAATTCATACGCATCTCGAAACAGGGTCGGCCAATAAAAACCACTATCAAGCACCTTATGGGCAGTCCTCTTGGATCCAAAATGTCCGCCACAAGCATGAGTATGGCAAAACGATAGATAGAGTGAAATTCAGTGTCGGGGACACATCGTTGAATGACTTGATCGGCACAATGCTTCCAAAGATATGGGACGTCCCACACATAATATTTTGCATCACTCTTCAGTTTATCCCTCCTTGCCTTGACCATCGGTACTGGAAACACACGAGCAACTAGAAAATTCACCAAGTCTTCATACCAAGGTTCTAAAAGTTCAACTGTAAGTAGCTGCTCGTCTGGAAAGATCTCGTCCAACTGTAGCTCGTCTTTCACGTGTGTAAGCTTACTTAGATGATCTGCTACATTGTTCTCGAGTCCTTTCTTATATTTGATCTCCAAATTGAATACTTGGAGTAATAAAATCCACCGTATGAGCCGTGGCTTCGTCTCCTTCTTCGTAAGTAGATGTCGAAGAGCTGCATGATCGCTGAAAACCACCACCTTGGATCCCACAATATAAGAGCGAAACTTCTCAAGAGCGAGAACGACAGCTAGAAGCTCTTTCGCCGTGGTAGTGTAATTCTCTTGGGCGGGGTTCAAGGTCCTCGATGCATAGTAGATCACATGAGTCGCCTTATTGACTCTTTACCCCAACACAGCTCCTACTGCGTAATCACTCGCATCGCACATGATTTCAAAGGGTAGATCCCAGGTTGGCGGTTGGAAAATTGGAGAAGTGGTCAGCCACTCCTTTAATATATCAAATGCTTTCTTGCAGTCGTCGTCAATCTTGAACTCCACGTCTTTTTTCAAAAGCTTACACAGTGGCGATGCTATCCTCGAAAAATCCTTGATAAATCTACGATAAAATCCTGCATGACTGATTTGCATCTTTTTGTACATATTTTCCTTTTCGTTTTTGTTTCACGTTGCGTGTTTTTCGCTTGCTTTTTGTTGATTTAGGAGTCGGGTTGGCCGTTTTTCGTATTTCTAGATTTTCTTAGCTTTTGTACGTTTTTTCTTATTTATTTTCGTAGTTTTTCACGTTTCTGCTTTTCTTGGCCGTAGGACGTCCAAGCGGGGCCCACGCTCGTTGGGATCGTTGATACTCGACTTGGGATT
>BMAC01000046.1:2486668-2513678 GCA_014905375.1 Phtheirospermum japonicum | reverse complement strand
TTTCAAATATTCTAATTAAAGTCTCTTATTTTAACTTATAATATTTTAAATAGTTCAAGTTTCAATTTTCTTTTTAATTTTTTTGAATTAATTCAGAGATTATTATAATATTTTTATCACTTAACCTCACAGTTTTTTTTAATAAAATTAAAAATAAAACATAGGGAAACAAACAAAAATATATGAATTTTAAAAGTTAAAAAATTCAAAAAAATAAATAATAAAAAATCACAAATCGGTTCAAACCGGCCAATCCGAACCGTGACCGGGATCCCGTGAACCGGCGCAGTTCCACAAACCGCCGGCAACCGGCCGGTTTCACGGTTCGATTGCGGTTTGAAGTTTTTGGCCAATTCAAAACGGCGGTTCGAACCGTTTGAACACGTTTAAGTCTAGTTGAACACCCGTTTGACACGTTCATTATATTAAACCCCTGGCATTGAGTTATGCTTGCGCATGTGTGGTTAATTGAGAAAATTGCAAATTTGGTCTCAAACGAATTCAAAATAAAAAAAGAAATAATTTTCACCACTCTTCTATGTTCTCAATTTCATCTTTTGATTAGTTGGAAATTCACTTTTACGTTGGAGAATCGTCATGTGGGCCGCACATGTTTAGGTTAATTGGGTATTGTTAACCAAACTTCTGGCTAATTATGCTTACTTGGAACAAATTAATATTAAATGACCCGACACATTGCGAGTTAGTTGCTAATTTTAAAGTAGGTTGCCCGTTCATTCATTGGATACGTAACCCAATTCATTTACACACCAAATAATAACTTTATTTTCGGGGGGGGATTATTTATTTAGGTTGCCCGATCATTCATTGGATACGTTTTTTATGGTGATGAAAAAATTTATTTTTCCAAAAAATGAAAAGATAATTAAAAAATTAGAATGTAAAACTTATGGAACGAAAGTGGAAAAATATTGGTCCTCGAGCCCCAAATTTAGTAATTTGAAAGTTTCTTTTTTAAAAAAAAGGAAAAAGATAAAATAAAAATCTAAAACTGATGGAACGAAAATGGAAAAAATATTGTACCTACCGCCAAAAAGGATCCTAAAACCAAACTAAAAGAAAATCTAGAAAAATATTGGAGGTGCGGGGAATCGAACCCCGTGCCTCTCGCATGCAAAGCGAGCGCTCTACCATATGAGCTACACCCCCAAGTTATCTGTTAAACGATAAAGAAATATTAATAAATGTAATACATATATTTTTCAGCAATCCAGAAAGGTAAAAAAAAACCAAAAAGTACTGGAGGTGCGGGGAATCGAACCCCGTGCCTCTCGCATGCGAAGCGAGCGCTCTACCGTATGAGCTACACCCCCGTCGTGATATCTATCAAAAAACCAAATATTAATTACTCTGAGAAGGGGGAAAAAAAGAACCAAAAATAATTAGAAAAGGAAAAGAAGTTTAAATAAAAAATGGAGGTGCGGGGAATCGAACCCCGTGCCTCTCGCATGCGAAGCGAGCGCTCTACCATATGAGCTACACCCCCTTGTTGTTGTACCTTTCATTTTTTATATATAATTTATAACATGTATTTATTTATATATTAAATTGTAAAAAAAAATGGAGATGTTCATATAAGTACTGTTGTATAATTATTTCTTTTGAACGCACTTGATATGTTATATAGCCGATTGTTCCATTTATTTGAACTCTTATCGAGTGGGTGACAATGTTAGTAACAGTCATTCCCATACGTTTCTCCCTCTGTTCCATTTATCTCATCTGTCTTCTTAGATTTTTGACAAATTAAGAACATTTCTTGATACTAAGACTATTCTTCCTCTCTTGTATAGTCCCAATAAAGAGTAGGGTCAAACTCAGAAAGAAAGCAATTAATTACCTTTGGCTTTATAAAATAAAGCACACAATGGAGCTATTAGCACAACACCTTTCCACAAATGGGCACAATCAATCATCACATATTCATTATCAATGCACTAGAATCCAATCCATCACAACCGTGTTCATGAAACCAAAAGAAACATACTATACAGAAGTAAAAAATAATGTCGATCAAACATATCGAAGAAGAAAAAAGCTTCAAATCCAAATCCAAACTACGTTTTTCCATGAGAAATCACAGCAGCCAGAGCACATGTTTAATTGTATTGACGACCCCTTGCCCAAGGTACTCCACGCTGGCTGCCTCCATTTCTCGTCGACCCATTATTCTGCCGAGACATTCTCTCTTCCTTCATGTTAGCAAACAGTGAGTCCATCGTTTGAGGCTTCTGCTTGGGGCCCACATTGCCTTGTTCAACTGTCTTCTGCACATTAAACAATAAAAGTATACATTTACTAAATATTTCGTATTATAATTCAGCATAGGCACCCATGTTACGTTTCCTTTGCCACACACAACAATCAAAAGATATGTCTACATCCAACCGGAACTGCCAATTTCAGGCCATTGAAAATAACAGAAAGATTAGGACCCGACTCAGTTTCCATTGGCCCGGTGGGCCCGGCCCGGGCATTTTGCCAATTCTACATCCAACACAAGCATAGGAGAGAAATGTAAGACCAATGTAGTTTTTTCACAATGGCCGAAATGTCAAGATGAATAATACCTTCACTGTAAAGCCACCTCCATTCCCAACATTCTTCCGGATGTTCGATGCCCCAACAACCCTGCGCACACATAATAAACAAAATTGGACATCAACGAAAAAATGCCAGATGAAAGAATACCAAGCGGTTAAGTCGAAATGCAACTCAACCATCACCAACCCGAAACATCGTGAATAACTCGCCATTCTCATTCCCATTTTATAACCAACAAAGGGAAGATAAAATGTACCCCGACCACATCTGATGCTCATTATCTTCTTTCTTATTTCAGTTTAAAAACGGGTCCATGATTGAGCAGGAAAAAGTCTCTCCCCAAGTCATTGAAACTAAATTTAAACTAGAGAAGTAGAATGATCAAGCCACAAGAAGCACCCAAAGTCTTTTTTTTTTTTTTGGCATATTTTTGACAACCAACTTTCCCATGTCATGAGCTCCACCATTAGAGATCAAGAAGACTGCAAGTACAATTCAAGCTCCTAAAAATCATTAAACTAGCAGGACATGTGTAACTAGCATCCAAAATGCGCTCTAGTTGCAAAGTTGAATAACCCAAACAAAAATGGAAGTGGCCATCAATCCCAATTTGATCTAAAAACTCTCGAGATATGGACCAACATAGTAGATCGACAGTTGAATAACCAAAATAGAAATTTAAGTCATAACGAAATCCCAATTTGGCCCAATGAGTCAGACTGCGCGAAGTTCACATAATTGTACTCCCAAATACAAAAAAAGCTCAAGAATTGCTCAGACAGTCGGACTACAAGATACGGCTTGCTCTATATGCACTTTGTAGTTTAAAATACCCTATGTTTCCCCACTTTTGCACGAACTTGTCCAATTACGCGTTGAGAGTACACAATACCCAAATGGAACAAATCAGTAGCTTCAATTGACGTAGAACCATCCAGGATGTTAAAACTTCAAATGAGGGTATGCATCTAGAATGGCAAAGCAGAAACAGAAAAATCCTCCAATAAACACTTCATAACGCCAAAATATTGCTCAGTTAATAACAGAGAGGACAAGAGCCCATCTATTCCGTGCCAAGGCAAAATATCAGATAAAGCACCACCCGAGGCGCATTTCATAATATTATTTCTACATGATGCCATCACGCAACTAAATGCAGGCCATAAGGCTTAGTTCAACGACACAGAGATCCACAAATTACCTACACCAAAGCAGAAATCTATTAAACCACCACCCACCATGTATCCAGAAGCAATTTAGCATAACTAGAATTCGGTTAAAAAAATTAATAACCCAGAAACAAGTACCTTTTGTTCACATTGAATTGCCTATTTCGGTTGAAGGCCCTGCTGCGAATAGGAGCAACAGCAGCTTTTTTAGCTGCCTCAGTTGCCAAAGGGAATTGATTTCCCTGAAAGTTTGACCTCCGCTGTGCAAGAGCACCCTGATAGTAGAGAACAAAACATTAAATTGTAATAGGACACACAAAATACCTGAACAAAACATACACACACCACCACGAGATGGCCTAAAGTTCTATAGTTTTCTGAGATACCTGTCTAAGAGAGGATCTCGTATCCATAAATCTCCGGATTTTCAAGTTTTTATCTTGAGATTTGTTGTTAACAAATTTCTGACCCTTATTCTGAAGGTATAACAGAACAATTAGTTTCGATTCGACAATTTAGACTTGATTTCAAGATGACAAATAAAAATAAGAAATAAAGGGGGTAATCTTACAGAAACTCTCTGCTTCTTAGGCTTCATACCACGAGTCTTTGACATTTTGATGATCTCATCTGAGTTGCAAATGAAAATAAAATCAAGTCCATTACACAACAAAATACTAAATAAGTGGAATTAGAAATTGCAGATATGCATACCTAAAGTCATATCCATTTTCTTCTCAGTGAGAGCGATTGTGTTACTTGTTAGGGGCTTAGTTTCCATCTGGAAGATAGGAAAAACAATTGCGCTTATCAAAATACAGACACTTTTCGCACCAAGATGCTACATTAATGGGGAAACAATACACAGAAAAGCACATCCTTTTTCTTAGATAGCATGAATGAAACCAGCATATTAGCATGAACATGAAAATAAAACGATAAAACAAGACTTGAAATCTTGAAATTTACGAAGCACGAACAGCAATTCCTAAGGATGCAGGTCTTTAAATAAAACAAGAATTAAGGAAAATGGAAATGGCAATCTCAATAGAAAACCAAAGGCTACATGATCTTAAACAATATTTAATTTTCCATTCCAGAAAAGCAAACTGTGAGTATCTTCCTATATAAACATCAGAGCATCACTATAGCTCAAAAAAGGTTATTCCTACAGAAATCTACAAACGTACAAAACATTCAAAAAAAAAAACTTTGAAACTCGACACCGTGTAAACAAGAAACAATCAAATTACGGAATAAAACAAATATCCGCGAACAAATGAAGAAAACAAATACATACAAATCCAATACCAAAAATTCTAACAGAGGATGCAAATTGTGAAGAAAATAAATCTATCAGGGAAACATTAAATAAACAAATACAAACAAGTCTAACACCGGAAATTCTAAGGCTATGCAAATCCAGAGAAAAATTACCTGTAAATCTATTATGACGTTGAATTCTCGGAGAACGGTGTGATGAAAAGGCTAGGTTTAGGGTTTGAACAGGGGAAAACGAAGAAGATATTTGCAAGCAAGACAGCTATCAAATAATGAGATTTGTTAAATAGGGAAATAAAAGGCGGTTATGAGTAAGACCAACTCCAACAGTCAAAATCTCTAAATCTCGGTTCCTTATTCCAGGAGCTCCGTATTTTGATTTTACTCCAGTAAACTTCTTATTAACAAAATTTTTATCATATATTTTAGGGAGTCATTTTGATAAAGGAAAAAAAAAATTATAGGCATTCAAAATTGTTTACTAAGGAGTTATTATATGGAGGTTGTTGGAGACAATCTAAGGGGAGGATGTATTTATTTAGGATATATTAAGATTTTTAAAATTCTAATGTATTTAATTAAGATATTTTAAAACTTATAAAAGTTTTGAGGTATTTAATTGAGATTTCTAATGAATTATTAAATGTCCATAAAAGTCTCGAGGTATTTATTTGAGATATTTTGAATTTTTAAATTGTCTTGAGGTATTTAAAAAGTCAAATACTTTTTGAATTTGTAATTTGACTGGATTTTACTAAACTTCTAAGTTAATTATACATACAAAATTCCACTACCAAATCTCATCTTTAAACATGGGATTTCACAAAACTTTTATGAACTCCCAACAAATATGTAAAATCAATAAAAATAAATGAAAATCCATACAAGTCTTATAGTGAAACAAATCTTAAAATGTCTCTAAGGGGGGTGTATTCATTTAGGACTTTTAAACACATTTTAAAATTTTTAAAATTCTGGTGTATTTAATTAAGACATTTTAAAACTTATAAAAGTCTTGAGGTATTTAATTGAYATTTRTAATGYBTTATTAAATGTCCATAAAAGTCTCAAGGTATTCATTTGAGATATTTTGAAATTTTAAATTGTCATGAGGTATTTAAAAAAGTCAAATACTCTTTAAATTTGTAATTTGACTGGATTTTCCTAAACTTCTAAGTTAATTATATACACCAAATCCCACTACCAAATCCCATCTTTAAACATGAGATTTCACAAAACTTTTATAAACTCCCAACAAATATATAAAATCAATAAAAATAAAAGAAAATTCATACAAATCTTATAGTGAAACAAATCTTAAAATGTCTCTATAAGTTCCAAATGAATACACCCCCCCTAAAAGTTTCAAATGAATACACCCCCCCTAAGTAAGACTAGACGCGGTTATAAAAATAAGGGGCTTTGACCAATTAGGCCAAAAGAAAGAATCATATTCCATTTAAATAATATTTTATCTCATATACTCTACTGAAATTATTAACTTCCTATTTAATCCAATCACTACATGTAAGTACTACTTTATCCTTCTAACTAATTTACTTTTTTTCCTTTCAATTTTCTTTTCTTTCAAATATAATCCAACTAAAATTTATACTACTCCATATCAATTTCATACTACCGATATTTCAAACTATATTTGGAATTCGATACTACATCTTAAAATTTCATACCACTTCATGAAATTCGTTGATCCAAATTCATACTATTTCGTTAAATTTGATACTATCAAAATTGGAAAATCCATAAAAATATAAAAAATTACATACTACTTTGCATAATTTTTGAAAAATTGTGAACTACTTCGTAGAATTTTTGGAAAATTACACAATACTTTGCATAATTTTTGAGATATTACATACTATTTCGCATAATTTTTTCAAAAATCACATACTATTTTGCGTAATTTTGGGAGAATTACAAACTACTACATAAGATTTTTTTAAAATTACTCCACCCGCCGCGTAACATCATCTTCAACCAACCTCCACCGTACGTACCTTTTGGTGCGACCACTAAAGAATTGTCGGGCCTCAACCGATCTACTGATAAGGTAAGGGGAAAGACAACTGAATAAATAGGTCTATCCTATAAAGACGGGTTAGAGTAAAGCCCGCTGCACTGTCAACTGCTTTAGGAACTACTTGTTCAACTTGCTCACAAGGCACAAGCATACTCACTTGGCTGTATTCAAGCACGAGACTCTATCGTCGGGCTTATGATAGATCAAGAGGAGGGGGCAAAGTCATTTTTTGATAAATGATCACTATGAGTCAGACTCAATAGAATTTGATCAATCTCTCGCGTCATACGGCTCCGTCCTGGAATCAGGACCTTACCGCACCGAAATCGAGTTCAACAGGTTTAAGATGCCCAACAATTATCAAAACTCAACTTTATGTGGGCTTTCCGAGGCGATTGAGATGCCCTGTTGAATATTTCAATTGGTAGAAATTGATATAAATGGGTATCTCAATATCTTCAAAGTGGGTATCTTAATTGATATGAATGGGTTTCTCGGCAATTTATTAGGTGCACCTTGCTAGGTGCTCCTGTATTACGTGATGATATATGACAGTTATACGTGGTGATATATGACAGTTATACGTGATGATATATATGATATTTATACGTGATGATATGTGATAAAAATTTAGAGTATAGTGTTTACTTTTCCATTTTTGGGTTTAATTTTTTATTTTAGGGTTTAATTTTCCATTTTTAGGGTTTAATATTTCCTTTTAAGGTTTAGTTTTTTAGTTTTTTATTTAATTTCCCATTTTAGGGTCCTGACAAAAATCTATCATTCTACCAGTTATATGTGATGATATGTGTTAGTTATATGCGATGATATGTGATAGTTTTACGTGATGATATATGATAGAAATCTAGGATTTAAAGTTTAATATTCAATATCAGGATTTAGTTTTTTATTTTAGGGGTTAATTTTTCATTTTTAAGGTTTAATTTTTTTATTTTAGGTTTATTTTTTTAATTTTTAGATTTTATATTTATAATTTCAATTATTTGTGATGATATGTATCAGTTATATGTGATGATATATGCCAGTTATATACGATTATAAATTAAATTACAGGGTGCACCTGGGTCTATGTTATACTCTCTCGGGTTTCTCAATCTCCTCGAAATGGGATATCTAACCAATTATAAAAGAAAAATTATGCAGCGGCGAATTCATATCAATTGTAGGGTTTGGTTTGATATAAATGTGCACACACACATATACATATAAGAGTTTTTAAAAAGTGTAAGGGTGGTTTTGATAGTTTAAATATAATTTTTTATTAATTGGGAAGTTTTTTATTTGTATGAGAATACAAAAAGTCATTTAACTATATGGAATTGGTTTTTATATTTTAGGAGTATATGGGAATTCCCATAAATTTATTCCTATTAGAACTAAACTAATACAGACTCTCTTCTCGATTTAGTGGTATAGTTCCACCCATTCACTCATGTTCATGTTAACGGATTTGATTGAATTTCATACTTTCTCATATGAATGGTTTAATATGTGAATGTTTTTGAATTTGTTTTAGTTAACGAATTTGATTGGATTTCATACTTTCTCTTTAATATGTGAATGGGTATGATTGAGTTTTTTTCATAGAATTTCATACATATTTTTTATTTGTAGGGTATGATTGAATTTCATACAATCTACTTATAAATATCACATTCTGAAGAATTTCATACTTATTTTTTAGTTCACATACTTGTTTTTAAGAATTTCATACTTGTTTTTATGAATTTTTAGAATTTCATCCTGCATGGTTTTAAACTTTCATCTTAAGAATTAGTTTCATACATATTTTCTACGAATTTCATACTTGTTTTTATGAATTTTTAGAATTTCATAAAATTTCATTCTGCAGAATTTTAAAATTGAGATTTGATCAATTAGGCCAAAATTAAAGAACCATATTCCATTTATACCAAATGTTACTCTTCTTATAAATACCATATTCTGAAGAATTTCATACTTATATTTTAGTTAATGGGGCATGATTGAATTTCATACTTGTTTTTTAAGAATTTCATACTTGTTTCTATGAGTTTTTAGAATATCATAGAATTTCATCCCACACAGTTTTAAAATGTCATACTTAAAAATTATTATTATATTTATTTTTTAAGAATTTCATACTTGTTTCTATGAATTTTTTGAATTTCATCATTCACAGTTTTACAATTTCATACTTAAAAAATTAGTATGTGAATTAGTTCTAATCAATTGAGGTGATCACAACATGTAAAAATAGATTGAGATGAATACTGCTTTGTAGGAACAGTGCAAATGATTTACAATGCTTTCATTTGCTAAATAATAGTGCTTCGAGTACATATTATTTTCCCAATGAAGATGTGGTTGGATATTAAAATAAAAAATTATCATATCCATACAAAACAAACATAATAGTATACCCAAAACCAAAAAACAAGCAGTACGCTATCAATACTGAATAAGTAGTATCAAGTGAAGCTTCGGAAATTCAAATACTAAAATAACTAATTTGATCTAAACCAAACACCAAGTTTAAGACTGATAATTAGTCTTAATCCAGGAAAAAAAAGTTTCGTGCATTTAATATATTATTCGGTCGCGTCAACATCATAATCGGGAGGGGCACCACTTCGTCCATTTATAAGGAGATCAACCACATCAATCTCGTAGTCTTCACAGGAGCATCGATAATAGTACAAAGCTGCTTTTGGATTATGATCTTTGTACATATTATTCTCTGACGTCAGTATCGCCGCAAAATATTTTGCCCTCAGAAAAGCCATTTGGTTCGCAGACCTACTCTTCAAGCCGGTGTCACATCTTTGCCCTGTCCCATGTAAGTCTCCATGTGACATATTTTATATATTGCACAATTGCACTTGTTGTCGTCATTTCTCCAAAGCATCTTCAACCTTGTCACCGGGACTTTATTAAGACTTGCTGCTTTATGCCCTTATCCGTTACGCTTTTGAAATTCAGCAAGCTTATTATTCTGGGGGGAAATAACAAAACAACTTATAGTTAATATTATAAACAACTTTCTTTAACAATCATTTTATGTGGTACATGTTCATTGACTGGCCATAATAAGTTTTCCTATGCACTTGCTTCCACAAATTTTGTAATCCATCCCCCATAAAGAAATATCATACTCAGAAAAAATGATTAGTGCAAATTATAATGAATACCTATGTATTTACACTTAAAAGGCAATCAACACATAAGCATAAAGTACCACACACATAATTTACATTATGTGAGTGTTTTTTTTATGTCATGATGAACGTATAAGTTCAAATAAATCATAACGTTCACTTTGTCCGGGTGAAATTCAAGAAACCACAAGTATAAATGTAAAAAAGCAATAAAGAACATATACCGAAGCACCAACATTTTTCAGAGTACACATAATATGAGTTACCGTACCATTCTAAATCATATTAATAAACAATATAGTTATGCATTTACTTACCAACAACATCGGGGTATCACCGTTTGCCTCCTCTAACATTTTCGAATCGATGACGATCGAGTTGTTGATGAGGTCAGCCCGGAACCTTCGGACATTGAAAGCCATTACGTAGAAATGTTCGGCATGGTAGACTAGACAGAAAGACTGCAAAGCAATAGTTGTCAGATAATCTCATATGTTTAGATTTTGTGTAAACCTTATTTTTTTTAGTAGATGCAGTCCATTGAATCCAATTAGATGTTACCATATCTATTTTGCCAACTTGCATACCATCGGTTTATTTTAACTCTTCATCTAATTTCTCAAAGAAATTTTCTTGCCGTCTGCTCATATTCCAGCTTCCGATGGGTCAACCAGTGTGTAGCATTACATAAAAAAATTAAAAAAAAATTATAAAATTTTATTATTATTATTCAAGGGATGTGTGACGCACGCATGGGTCGGTGGTTGAAAAGAATCGATAAGGTGATGTTGGTGCCCTATATTTCTCTTTACTGTTCAGAATCTGGCTCCACACATCAACAATAGGCGTACCGACGTACGATGTTGGAGCAATCATCATCATCTCTCGTCGCCTAAGGTCAGATCGTCCATTTCAAAAATGAATTTCTTCTCTGAAAAATCATGTAAGGCTTGGTCAAATAGTAAGTCCAATCATTAATATCTCCACAAAAACTCCAAACTTATAGATGCATATCAGCAAACACAAAAAAGTATAAAAATAGAATTCTTTGATTTTTGACTTAAAGCACTACTTGACATTCGGAAACAATTTTAGCAAGCAAGTATCCAACTTACTTGCCAGTATCCTGGTTACACAACACCCAATAGAACAAGTCCTTCTCTAACCTGTCCAATCTCTCGGACATAGTTACCTGATTTGTACATATTTGTATTTGATTTTCGTATGTTTTGTGTGCTTTAGTTGGATTTTAATCATATTTTGTCCCCTTTTTTCCTTATTTTACTTCTTCGTATCTTTTGTTGTCTTTTTAGTGTTTTTCTTATTTCTCTTTTACTTTTTGTAGATTTTTATGTTATTTTGCTTTTCTTCATTTTAGGGAAGTCGATCAAGCCTAAGAGCGCCATCGATGCATCAATCGACGCGTCGTTGACGCCTAATTGACGTGCCATCGACGCGTCATCGAAGCGCCATCGATGCGTCATTGACGCGCCATCGATGGGGCTATTTTCCAGCATCGGTGGCCAGGCCCTTTTTGGCTATTTTGGGCAACATGACTATTTTGCCCTCATTTCACCCTTATAAATATAACATTTCTTTTTTTTTTTAGAAAAAGGTCTCTTGAACTCCTTAGGGTTTGACAATCCCAAGGTTTCGGGCCAGCTTGGTTGAGAAACGGGTCAAAATATCTAAATTTTAAGTCAGAGGTCGGGCCGATTATGGGTCGGCGTCGACGGCTCCATTGATCAACGAGGTGTCAACGGTCGAGACAGAGAGTTCTGTTGACCTAAGCGTCGATCGATGGAGTATCGACGGGATGAACAAAGAGCTTCATCGACGTGTCATCGGTGTGTTGGTCGATCGACGCTGGCAGCAAAGTGGCGTCGACGCCGGCCATCGATCGACGGTTGATTCCCTGCACCTTGTTTTCGCTCACTTGATCAACGTTCTTCAGTCAAAAGACCAGAATTGCGAGAAATCATCTTCTTTCTCGACGCAACTTCCCTAATTATACTGATAACAAGGAAAACCACTGAAACAAAGGAGAACAGAGCAAAACATAACAAAAATGAAAACAAAGAAAAGTTAGAGAGAGATTATACAAATATTACAAAAAGGATACGAAATGCTTGGGTTGCCTCCCAATAAGCGCTTGTTTAATGTCTAAAACTCGACGACCCATATAAGTGGCATCATCCGGGGTCCAAAAATAAGTGACGATCGTACCACGCCTTAGTGTTCTCCAAGAGCAATAGCGGGTGATGAAAATCACCAAATTGGGCACGACAAGCAAGTTTTATAATAAGTGAACTGAAAACGTCAACTCACTTCAGAGGTCGAAAATGCGAGTAATCGATCACCAAGAAGAGATCAAAAGTTAATCGGATCATGGAATGATGCTTGGTCACCAGAATAACTAGAAAACCGGTCGAACAAAAGGAATGACCATTGACCAACCCAAACTCCTTCATTTCTTTGATATCCCCCTCAACGTTCTCAAAAGCACATAATGTCATCGGGCATAGGGGAGGGGGATTAGAATCTTTCTCGATTATCTTTTCCACCATCTCAATCTCAAGTTCGAACAAAGTTTCGGGTGGCACAAGAAGAGGCTCGGACATCTCAACATCTCTCAAACCTGGCACCACTTCATCATCCTCACAAAGATTGAGTAAACTCAGTTTTCCAACTCCCAACGGAATCTCCAACGGCAGCATCTCTACACTCTTGTCCAAAACATCATCAAAAAGCACAAGAGGGGTGATGCATTAAACCAAATTCCCAATCTCAACCTCCTTATACACCTCTCCCAAAGAGAGTATTCCCGCCTGTCACGTAGGTGACCCGGTCGTTTATAGTATATAGCTCTAGAGCACCAGTCGTTTATAGTATATAGCTCTAGAGCACCGGATATCATTCCCACGAGAATTGTGATTACTAAGTACTGATCGTCTTTTTATTATTTAATCTACCAAATAAAAGGATTTTTCTTAATAATCTACTTAACTAGAAATATGTAAATAAACTAAGTGATTAAACAAGCCGAAAAGCTATAAGTTGTTTTTGAAGAATGAATATATGAGAAAAATGTGTTTGAATGTAGAATCCTACTAAATTCACCCTGTGATTTCACCCAAATAAATCGCCATAACCCCTTAAGTACTACTAAACCCACATATTATTTCACGGTCCGTAAAAATTATCTATTTTAATTAAACCCTCGAGTTTCGAGTGAATTAATCCAAACCTCGAGTTGATTAACCGGAATCTCTTCCTAATTAAAAACCCCAAGATAGCAATGAGAACAATTGAATTTTCCTATTATGTTTCACCCTAATTTGGAGGACTTATGTCGTCCTATATCTAGGGTTGCATGCAACCCCTTTCACTTGTGTGTGTTCTTACTCTATTTCGCTTCGTTTGATTAAAAGTAGAGAACAAACCCAAATCAATAAATCAGAATTATCGAGTTGAGAGAATTGATAAAAAGCACAAGCAACTCGAATGAAAATCGTAAAATAATATAAATCAACTAACACCCAATCACAAGTTAAATCTTGGTTTCATCTCAATTCAAACACATAGGAAGTTTAGTTCATGATTGAATTGAGACCAAAAGAAGTGTAAAAACATAAATTCAAGAAAGGAGAAATCATGTTTACAAGTTTTAGTTTTCAAATCAAAGATAAAATTACTTCTCTGGCAAATCTTCAAAGTATTTGTGAGGTTTTTTTCAAGAACTTCTCCAATCTCTTCTCGTACTTTTCTTACTTGTTGTAATCTTGTAACCTCCAAAATTGTGTTAAAAAAAATTATAGGGCTCTTATTTATAGTTTTTCAAGTGTTTTTCCTAATAGCCCTTCGAAAAATAGAGAAAACGGAGCCCAAAATCATAAAATCGTACTATTCGATCAAAAACATAGCCAGCAAAACGGAAACACGACCAGAATTACAAAAACACGGCCTGGCCATATTTTCCAAAATTGGTCATCCGGTAAAAAACACGGTCATGTTTAAAGACGGCCAGGCCATATTTTCGCCTGTTCTCCTCTTTTTTAGTATTTCTTTGCGCTATGAAACATGGACGTGTTTTAAAACATGCCCAGGGCATGTATTCCTTGATTTCTTGATATTTTAACTCCGTTTGCGCATTTTTACTTCCCGTTTCATCCCCTTGACTCATTCTCTTATATACACAACTATCATTGCCCTCTAAATTCACCCAAAGTCGCTCTTATTCACCGCTCCTACACAAATACAACCCAAAAGTGAAAAGAACAAGAAACACCATAATAACTACCAAAAGACACACAAATAACTTTATATTAAACATATAAAAACTACTAAAAATATGCATGAGGTGATGATTATCAACTATAATATCTAGAACGGATTTTGAAAAACGTTCTAAAAAGTACGATATCTAGAACGGATTTTGAAAAGGTATTCTATAAAGTATGATATCTAGAACAGGTTTTCAAAGCCCTTTCTAGATTAATGTGATTTCTAGAACAACTTTTTATAAACCCGTTTTAGATAGTCTGATTTCTAGAATGGCTTTTTGTAAAACCATTTTAGAAAGTAGTAAACAAAAATAAATAAATAATGAAATAAAAGCACTAGCCAACATATGCACTAAAATCTTTAATACCTAATTAACCAACAAATACACCGAAACTCATTAGAAACAAGATAATCACAAACTTGATACAAACACAACCAAATCATATCATTGTCCATGATCAAAAAAATTAAAAAATCAATCACATTTATCATTAATCATAACATCATAGCATTAGTATACCAAGTTTTAGTTCAATCACTATACAAAGTATTTGCCTTTTTATTACACGGACCATGAATAAAAAAAACAAAATGATATTCTAAAAGCAGTCATACATGAAGCGACAACAAAATGCCAAGTGTGAAAGTTATACGCAAAAGTTTGATATGTAGGTCAACTCTCATATGTCAGTCCATTATCATCGATTATTCTCGACTCGGGCTTGTCATTGGCGCAAATCATCTCACTGGCAAGTGGAGAAACATACACGGGTTCGTCATTTCCTGTTTTGCTATCAGACGAACCTCTTTGGTCAGACTCTACTGTTGAAAACGGGGAACTCTCTGAAGATTCGACTCCAAGTTCAGAAAAAGTATCTGAGGGTTATGGAAGCTTCTACAATATTGAAGGTGAAACTCTGTTAGGTAGAGGACATATTGTGGAACAAACAATTAAATGCTGCTTAGTCCACACTTTTTTTCTTTTTTTTTTTTAAATGAAGAAACCAGGCATATTATAAGTATATAAGTATATCAATCACAATGTAGCACCTCTATGGTTCTTTAATCGAAATGGAGTTCAAGATGTTGTCGTATTTTTGTTAATTAAGTCTATATAAGGAGATCGTCATGAATTAGCTTAATTACAATCGGCTATTTATCAAGATAAATGGCCTCACTATTGATTTGTAAAGCACAGGTTCAATGAATATTCTAGTATATATATTCACAACTTGATCTTAACTTTCGATCATAATACGGTATGAGAAATACCATGAAATCTATAGTTACTATTATTGAAAGGAATAATAATTTCCAAAAATGATGTGTTAATACATATGAGTAACAGAATAGAATGCATATATTTCCTAACTCAGACTTAATGCGCCAGATTTGAAAAAAATAACCAATCCATATATTCTCTTCATCTGTGAGAGCCAAAGAATACATTTCGCGATATGCCCGTAGAGTATGCCCCAGTAACAGGGATGGAAGTCAACAATCTAACAAAAGGTGACAAAATAAAACTTGAGTACATATAGCCAATAAGGTAAACAATCAGCATGCATCAAAAGGAATAAGAATCAAATGAAATTCTAGAACTTACCTTATTCAGATGTGGAGGCCGATAAGGGTTCCCACTCTTTCTAAGTTGAAAAGATTTAAAGAAAGCACCTTTTGGGGTCTTTTGACCCGAAACCACAGCATCATATCCAGATTCCTGAGGTAACTGCTGAGACACGTCATCACTTCTTTCTGCATTACAACTTGAAAACATGTGTTAATCAGATGAAATCAAGAAACCTGAAGGAATGTCATTTGTAGAGTTATTATCAAACATCTGAACTGAAAACTTAGCTAAATAAAAAGTTTTATGAAAAGATCCTGCTAGTTGATACTATATAACTAGAACACACAAACCTGTGCCACAATTTCCTTGTGAGTGGCTGACTCTCTTTACTTGGCATCAACAAATGCCTGTCCCATCTTTCACTAGGGAAGCCCATATCCCATCTACCGGATGGAAATGCACCCAAAACAGATGAATTACCAGATATCCTTTTGTTTTTGTCCATAAATGCCCAAGCCAAATCCTCTTCCCAACAACGCTTATCAACAGCTCCATTAAGTTTACTGTTCCGAAAGAAACATCAACTTAAAATCTATAGAATAGCAGAGTAATCGAACAACATTGTTCGATAATATGACCGAATAATTACAAATCTCAGCACAATCTCAATACTGATAAAATCCATCAAAGATGATATTTTTAAAATAAACATAAAATTAAATTGGCCTTATAAATGGTCTACAAATCAAACAAAATGCCAAGTATGAAAGTTATACATTAAGCTCAGACTGCTCACCATAGTAGGATAAACTCTCAGCCACTCCTGCATTCCTTTCTTTCCCTTTCCAGCTGGAATAGCAATCAGATTCCTGTATTCCAGTACCGCTTGCACCTCTAGCTTTGGATCCTCTTGATCAGTCTCCGTGTCCTCTCCATCCACATCATCATCTTAACAACAGAAACTGTGAGCACTTAAACAAAGTATACATAATAACTTAGTCAAATTGGTGTAGTTTATTTACAAAAAAAAAAAAAAAAATACTTACTCATATTTCCAAAATTATAAATACCTATGATATTTATTTCTATTTTACAATTTAAACTCTCATGAGGGATATTTGTTAAGTACAAGCCTGAAGAGGTGTTTGTAATACTTCAAAGTTTTTTTTTGTTTTTTTTTTTTGTATATAACGGATTATTTCTTATTTATAATGTAATTAGGTGAGACCTCAGGGGTAGTTTTTTTATATACCACATTTTTTGAGAGTTCACATGCATTCAACAATGGAGTAGGAAGAGCATCTTACCTGGGGACCCTGTACTCAGGGTAAAGTTGTGTATTCTTAGCGGCAAAGTCATCATATTACGATAAAGACTCAGCACACAAGTGCCTTCCAGTTGCCGCTGTCTTCATATGCCAGTATATGTGCAAGTGCCACATCCTTCACATTCACGAATCCTATAAAGAACTCCAGAGATACTTCATTTCCTATACATCCAAATAATAAGAACCCAACAACAACAAAAAAATCATGATAAAGGTTAAAACACTTCAATTCTCAGTAAATGCACCATCATCTTAACACTGAATTTCGCCTTTTACTTTCTTTATCTTGTATAAAATTTGGTGAATAATTATTTGCATAGCAGTAGTAGTAGATGTATTACCTTGAAGAAGGCTTAAGAGTCAACAACATGAGTGCGTTTATAGCCGGCGGGATCATAGGACCCAGCACTGTTCCTGGATTCACCACCACAATATCCAAACCATTTTCCTCGGCAAATTCCCAAGCATCTTTTTCAGCCAGGACTTTTGAAAGTGGATACCAAAGCTAACATCAAATTTAAATCTCAATTAATTGAAGTGTTTTATGAGGTTTTAATGGGCAATTAAAAATCAATCGACCTTCATAACTCACTCCAACTTTTCTCAAACAAATCCTTCTGAGAGATTTTTCTTTCTTTTTTTTTTTTAATTTCAATCAGCTACGCTATGCAAAATTATCAATCAACCAAAAACAATAAATGTGAGTCATTACCCCCTTTTGCTTGCAGGATTCCTCATCCAGCAATCTTCGTTCATAGCCACTTCAATCAGGCAATTAGGGCTGATAATCATGGTTGATATCGAGGACGTGAAAACCACAAGCCGAACTCCGCCGTCAGCACATTAATCATCCCCTTAATCACCGGCTCCTGCAGCTCCCGCTAATTAAGCTCACCGACAAATGCTGAATTCAGGATGGCTTATTTAAACTTATTGAAAGTGCTTATACCTTATTCCGTATAAATAAGTTTTTTTAGATCGCTTGATACAAATTAATAATAAGCTCCTAATCTTCTACTCCTACCTTATTTGATATATATATATGTATTTTTTTATATTATAAAAAATATTTTATTTATAAATTAATATATTATTTTATATTTTATGAAAATATTTTTATTAGTTAAAATTAAAGTTTTATTTATTATTAATTATTTTTTTAATTATTTTTCAAGTATTTATCGTTTTTTTTAAATAATTTTTTGGAAAGTTTTCATTAATTATTATAATTTTATTTCTTTTATTTTTTATATTTTTCTTTTTTTATGTATAATATTTTATATTCTTTAATCATGTCTATATTGGTAAATTAACTTTCAACCAACTACTTTAATCAACTAATTTACCAAGCACTAATTAAAAATCAGCTACCAACTACCAGCTATCAGTTATCAACTGTTTGAATCAACTCAACCAATCAGGATCTTAACTTACACTAACAATTACAACTTAAAGATGAATTTAAGCTGGAGCAAACAATCAGCTGGGGATCTTCGACTTGATCGAGGAGTAGGGGATGCCACGTGCACTTAGAAATATAAAATCACGATTGCGCAGCTAGGTAATACCAAACTAAGAAGTCGTTGTAGTTGGATTAAATCATTATTGGCCTTCTCTTATCAATTCCAAAGGTTCATTCATGAAAATAAGAACTATTCAAATGTAAAGCGAAAATAATTTAAGCCTAAATAGTTAGGGTGCGTTTGCAAAGTAGGGTGAGATAAGATAATTTAATCCAATCCAACGTATCAGTACTGTTGAAATTATTTAATTTGTTGTTTGTAGAACTGGATTGTTGTAGTCTTGTGTATATGTTTGTATCCCGCTCACAACATTTGTTAACCTGGATTGTCTTGGATAATATGTGAAAAGTCACATCTACCCTCCGGATTCCTGAAACAAATTAACACCCCGTTGTTTAGGTGTACGTAGTTCATCGCCCTCATCCTTGGAACATTACGAAGTTGCAGAACGGACGGCGCGCACCACTCAGCGACCTAGGTCCGGCGCACCCAAGAGCCACTTTGTCACCACGTTGAATCGATTTATACCATCGACGACACCCTAACCTAATATTGAGTTTTCCGTCAATTGCGTTCGGTCCGACGCTATGCATATCGGTCTGGATCCCACGCGCGTGAAATACGACTCGATTAGCAGGTATGATGAGTACTTTGATAAGTAATTAAATTAGTCGGATTAGGTTTTGCTTTATTGTTTAATGTTTACGGGATGAATAATTAGCCATAAATTTTGATATACAAAAGAAAAATTGGGGTTCAATTTAAATGAAATACTGTTCGACCGACCTCGGCCTTAACTGTTGTACTGCTCTTTCAATCACGTATGGCATTTCAATTAAATTATTCAGTTTGTCCAGAGTATTTTGGTAATTGTGGGATCGTGTTTTTGGTTCATCGAGTCCTGTATTTCATTTCAAGGCTTCGTGATATATTCTGCCTAAGATCATGACCTAGTTGCATAAATTTGTTCAGCCAAATGAGCACCTCCAGTTCATCGTCGTTCTCTTGTCCGTGGAACCATTTGTTGAAATGTTAGACTTGTCATAGGGAACTCCGAAAGGAATGCTACTGTCAACTCCCCACTCGGGTTCTGACCTCAAAGACGTCGAAGAATCCAAATCAGCGGTTCTTGTCTTGCCCTAATCGAGGGGTACTCCAACACGATTTACTCAGTTTTGTGTTGTTGGACGTCAACTGCATTGAACTGTTTGTTACAGGTGGTTGATAGACAAAATTTATGATGCATTTTATTCTGCTTGTATTGTAGGAGAAGAAGTGTAAATTTTTCTGGTGGGTTGATCACTACTCCAAAGAGAAATCGAATTGCATGATTTACTAATTTCGTGATGAAATTACCACCGTCAGGGCGGAAGCACTAATGTACAAGAAATAGGCGCATAAATGTTATATGTCCAGTCGAGTCACATGGTTAATTTGTGCAATTGTGGTCTTGCTCTTGTGTTTCAAGTGAAAGGAAAGTGTATGTTCGTGCCGTGAATGCTGACCGTTGTAGTGTTCCTTTTGTTTGTGAATTATGCATGACAAATGATGTAATAGGATGGGTTTGTAAAATTTGTGTGTCTGTTTGGTTGTGTACTAGAAGAGTACTTCGCTTTGTAACAACTAATTGCGAAAGATTCAATTAATTGGTGAGTATTACGCACTCTGTTTCCTGTGTAAATATGGTACTGTTGTTGAGTGACATCCAATAATATATTCTATCTTTTGGAATTATTATTGCAGCTACTGAGGCGGCTTTGTTGACTAAAAAGGAAAAAGACAACATACCAGTAATATTCAGAAGCATATATTCCCTGATGCTTCATGTTTCTTTTTCTTATTACCAATAAGTACTTGTAAGAATGATTTGTGCCACCTACACTCACACACCCACTTGGCCTTGCTTCTCTATATAGATGTGGTTTGGGTAGAAAGAGGAATCACATCATCAACATATATACTCTCCAAATATGAACAATATTAAGAACCCGGATCATGGGAGCTCAAACTAGCCACTCCCTTTTCCAACCAAACAAGAAGATATTCTGTATACGTCCTCTTGGATTCCAACTGTCGACAAAGCTTTCATCAACATCCTTATTGAAGCACGGGAAGCTGGTTTATTCAAACCCGGTGAAAATTCGCCAAATGCAATTTGGTACGCAACCGACAAACTCAACTCTTACCTAAGTCAGTGCTTCACCTACGACGAGTGTGGTGACAAGATTAATTTACTTCGTACCTGCTTCCGCGTGTTCCGCTGGGTCCTCCGAAAGCACGGAGTTCACCATGATACGTGCTACAATATGATGACTACGCATGTATGGATTGAATTGATTGAGGTAATGTACACCCAAACCCCTTGTTTATTGTGTTGCAATGATATGTTCTATAACATATGGTATCATGCGAATTATAATTGTGTGCATTGTGCTTATCCATTAATGTTTTGGTGAAAGAAAGAGGCATTCGCTCGTGCGTACATGTTGTATGGAGATGCGGAGTGGGATAAACTTCGGATTTTATTCCGTGGGATGTACAATATTTTGACAGCACCAACTTTCAAAAAGTCCTTTCACGTAGGTGGGAAAACGGTTGACGTGATTGTGCTGGATGACTCAGATAGCACTTCCGCTGAACCATCCTTCAATCCCGATCACGACGAACAGGGCACAACAGAGCGTGTGTCAGAGAATTCGGTGAACCAAGATCCGGTTGCATTTGGAAGTACTACCAGTTCTCGTATTTCAGGCACTCGTACTCCTACCAAACTGAAACGTGTTTCACGGGCTGCGACGTCCACGTCCAGTGGAGGATCGAATAATATCTAATCATCTCTCATTTCGGACTGGTCATCACAAAAATGGCTCCTATGAATTTCGTTAATGTGCACTACATATTGTTTATCCACAGTCGATCTAAATGCATCCCATTATTAGCTAGTTCGCGTACGTTTAAGATAGGAACGATTGTATTGCCAGGTTAATAACTTTGTATCTTATCTTTGTCCGTTGATGTGATCTTTCCTAATTCTGTTAGTAAAAGAATGCTAACGTTAAAACTAACCACAAATTAACCATGCAAACGATATAAGTATATAAACGAGGCCATTGTCTCTGAAAAATATGGTATATCAAAATCATCGGAAACAAGTTCAGAACACCAACCATAAAGACTTCCACCCTAAAATATTCAGACACCAAACTAAATCATGCATAAGACAACATAATTAAACATGAAACACAACCAAGTCTATGTGGCACTGTCCACTACAAAAGCAATACAGAAGTTGCAAACGCACCCTAACTGGAACACAAAGCACTACAATGACATAAAGTAAGTGCGGGGACTGGTAAAAGGTATTAGTCGGTAATGATGGACCGCTCCTGTCCACCGTCACCGTCCTCGTCAGATGAGTCGGAGCCGATCGGGGGCTCTAGTCCACCAGCCAAATTCAGATCGTACGCGAAAGGACCCAGGTAATCGCACCTAAAATCCGGGCTCGAGATGTCACCGTCATCAAGATCACGAGAAGGCTCGTCCGATTCATCCACATGTAGCGGATTCGCGATGTTCGAGCCCAGTGCATCCCCCGAGTAGTCATCGAAGTAGATCTCTACCAGGCATTTAGTAACGAAGATGTTGTTGCACTGGCGAAACAGAGGGAAACCATCGAGTCGGAAGCATCGGTCGATATCACTCTCTTTCGATTCATGCACACAACAAATGAAAACCACCAACAAAATATATCAAAATACAAGTACCTATATATTTTCTTTATGAAGAGTAGCTATAATTGTGATCGTTTCTATTTAAATATAAATCACACTACTACAGAAACAGCTTTCTAAGGCTGTTAATTAAAGGCAGTTTTCTGAAAATCGCCTTAAAATTACTTTTAACGGCGGTTATGGCAATAACCGCCGTTAAAAAGGTCTTTTTACGGTGGTTTTCAGAAAACCGACGTTAAATTTGGATATCAACAGATTTTAACGGCGGTTTTCTAAGAACCGTAAAGGTGATGTAAATCTACGGCGGTTTTATAAAAACCGCCGTAAATCTATGTAAGTCTACGGCTGTTTTCAAAAACCGCCTTAAAATCATAGGTATTCTACGGCGGTTTCTTAGGAACCGCCTTAGAATTCATAGACTGCCATGTCACCGATCCTTGTCTTGCTTAAGCAAGTTGTTTCAACCGTTGATCCATGTCTCATCCAACGATCATTAAATATTAAACCATAAAAATAAATAAATATTAAACTAAAAAACTATCAATATTAAATTAAAAAAAAAACCTAATTCCCCACCCAACATCGACAAAATCAAACAAAAACTCCTAAAATACGGCGTCGACCCGACACCCAAAATCCTACACAATATCCGCAAAAAGGAACTCCAAAAATTCAACCTTGGGAGCGGATGGAGACGCTTCGATTGAGGAGCTCGCGATTGAGAACACGGGTTACGATGGAGATAGATTGAATCCCGAGCCTCTGAGGGAGCTGGGTGATGCAATTGAGTCCGAAAGGGATAAATTTGTGTGGCCTGTGAATAACGATATAGAGCTTGATGCAGCGAACCTGAAGCAATTAAGCTTCTCATAAACAGGTATGTATGGCCACGAATATATCTTTTTTAGTTTTATTGTCTGGGGCCACGAGCTTCGAATTGTGGGATATTTAGGTTTTGTTGGTTGAGCAATTTAATAAATAGGCTTTCAATTGTGGGATAAAGTTGGTTGAGCTTAAGAAAAATAAATCCACAAATAGATATTTTTCTTAGACTTATTTGAATAAACCTGGAGTGCTATGGTGAAGGAGTTCAAGAGAGTTGGATTAAATTATTTTTCGTTTTCTTTTTTCCATGAACTGTTTTTCGTATAATCTTGAATTAGATTAGATGTAGAAAAAAGGTTAGTTGCTACTTGGTAGTTATATATATGGATATATCACATCTTGATGCTTGTATTTCTTTGGCAGGTCAAAAAAGTAAATGGCGGACGCTGAGAATATTCAACCCCTTGTTTGTGACAATGGAACAGGCATGGTCAAGGTAATAATGATTGTATTTATTCTATCCTTAACAAGAAATATTGTAGATATTGTTTGCTGGTTAATTGATTAATTGGTCAATTAATGTTTTAGGCTGGATTTGCTGTAGATGATGCTCCAAGGGCCGTGTTCCCCAGCATCATCGTTCGCCCACGCCATACGGGTTTGATGGTCGGGATGGGCCAGAAAGACGCGTATGTTGGTGACGAGGCCCAGTCCAAGCGAAGTATCCTGTCTCTGAAGTATCCTATCGAGCACGTTATTGTTAGCAATTGGGATGACATGGAAAAAATCTGGCATCATACGTTCTACAATGAGCTCCGTGTTGCTCCTGAAGAGCACCCTATTCTTCTTACTGAAGCGCCTCTCAATCCAAAGGCTAATCGCGAGAAGATGACTCAGATTATGTTTGAGACCTTCAACTCCCCTGCCATGTATGTTGCTATTCAGGCTGTTCTGTCCTTGTATGCCAGTGGGCGTACGACTGGTAAGTTTGGTTCATCTTGTTATCGTCATGCCTTTTTACGGCGGTTTTTCTTGAAACGCCGTAGAAAGTGATTCTTTTTACGGCTGTTTAAGAACCGCCTTAGAAAACAACGGCGGTGGATTCTACAGCGGTTTTTTAAAATATACCTTCTAGAAAGTCTGTTTTCAGAAGTCTATTTTCTAGAACGGATATTGAATAATACCTTCTAGAAAGTAGAAAAAATTTAAAAAAAATGAAAGCAGGTGCACCAAAATTGCCAATAATATAATAAATTCAGCACATAAAACTATCATCAAAAACTCGAACTCGAGTTCCATCTCTCAATTCGCAATTCATCACCAACACAATTATAAAAGATTATTCAAATCACAACTCATCACAAATCAACTTTCATTTTAATTATTTGAATCAAAACTAACGATGATTATAGCATTTAACGGTTCCAACAAAAGCAAGTGATTCTTCAAGTGCTAAGAGAAGACGATCAGGGTAGTCTTCGAGACGAGCATAACCATGCTCCGGTTGCAAAGATCTCAAAACCTTACCAACAATCTGGAAAATGCGAATTAAAGTTAAAACAAATAATAATAAATAAATAAATAGTCTCAGTTTCTAGGTTTTTTTAAGTTTCTTGTGGAAATTTACCTTTCGTGCATAGCAACGAAAGCTACTCCACTGATCAAAGCATGTGAGGACTCAAATGAACTTAATGGTACTTTCCCGGTTGGACTTCTCTGCATGAAATTGAAATTAGTATTGCTAATTCATATTATAAGCGGGGTAAATTAATATTAATTGAAATTAACCGTAAGCTAAACTCATTTAGTACCAGAAATGGTGGTGGTTTGAAATAACATCTCTCTTTTTAACGCCTTTTTACGGCGGTTTTTCTTGAAACGCCGTAGAAAGTGATTCTTTTTACGGCTGTTTAAGAACCGCCTTAGAAAACAACGGCGGTGGATTCTACAGCGGTTTTTTAAAATATACCTTCTAGAAAGTCTGTTTTCAGAAGTCTATTTTCTAGAACGGATATTGAATAATACCTTCTAGAAAGTAGAAAAAATTTAAAAAAAATGAAAGCAGGTGCACCAAAATTGCCAATAATATAATAAATTCAGCACATAAAACTATCATCAAAAACTCGAACTCGAGTTCCATCTCTCAATTCGCAATTCATCACCAACACAATTATAAAAGATTATTCAAATCACAACTCATCACAAATCAACTTTCATTTTAATTATTTGAATCAAAACTAACGATGATTATAGCATTTAACGGTTCCAACAAAAGCAAGTGATTCTTCAAGTGCTAAGAGAAGACGATCAGGGTAGTCTTCGAGACGAGCATAACCATGCTCCGGTTGCAAAGATCTCAAAACCTTACCAACAATCTGGAAAATGCGAATTAAAGTTAAAACAAATAATAATAAATAAATAAATAGTCTCAGTTTCTAGGTTTTTTTAAGTTTCTTGTGGAAATTTACCTTTCGTGCATAGCAACCGAAAGCTACTCCACTGATCAAAGCATGTGAGGACTCAAATGAACTTAATGGTACTTTCCCGGTTGGACTTCTCTGCATGAAATTGAAATTAGTATTGCTAATTCATATTATAAGCGGGGTAAATTAATATTAATTGAAATTAACCGTAAGCTAAACTCATTTAGTACCAGAAATGGTGGTGGTTTGAAATAACATCTCTCTTTTTAACGCCTTTTTACGGCGGTTTTTCTTGAAACGCCGTAGAAAGTGATTCTTTTTACGGCTGTTTAAGAACCGCCTTAGAAAACAACGGCGGTGGATTCTACAGCGGTTTTTTAAAATATACCTTCTAGAAAGTCTGTTTTCAGAAGTCTATTTTCTAGAACGGATATTGAATAATACCTTCTAGAAAGTAGAAAAAATTTAAAAAAAATGAAAGCAGGTGCACCAAAATTGCCAATAATATAATAAATTCAGCACATAAAACTATCATCAAAAACTCGAACTCGAGTTCCATCTCTCAATTCGCAATTCATCACCAACACAATTATAAAAGATTATTCAAATCACAACTCATCACAAATCAACTTTCATTTTAATTATTTGAATCAAAACTAACGATGATTATAGCATTTAACGGTTCCAACAAAAGCAAGTGATTCTTCAAGTGCTAAGAGAAGACGATCAGGGTAGTCTTCGAGACGAGCATAACCATGCTCCGGTTGCAAAGATCTCAAAACCTTACCAACAATCTGGAAAATGCGAATTAAAGTTAAAACAAATAATAATAAATAAATAAATAGTCTCAGTTTCTAGGTTTTTTTAAGTTTCTTGTGGAAATTTACCTTTCGTGCATAGCAACCGAAAGCTACTCCACTGATCAAAGCATGTGAGGACTCAAATGAACTTAATGGTACTTTCCCGGTTGGACTTCTCTGCATGAAATTGAAATTAGTATTGCTAATTCATATTATAAGCGGGGTAAATTAATATTAATTGAAATTAACCGTAAGCTAAACTCATTTAGTACCAGAAATGGTGGTGGTTTGAAATAACATCTCTCTTTTTAAC
>BMAC01000046.1:2458699-2486643 GCA_014905375.1 Phtheirospermum japonicum | reverse complement strand
CCACTTTCTACGACGGTTTTAGAAAAACCGCCGTAAAAAGCCCCACTTTTTAAGGCAGTTTTGAAAACCGCCGTAAATATTTACGGCGGTAGATACAAAGGCGGTTCAAAAACCGCCTTAAAAAGTGAAAAATAACCGCCTTAAAATCATGTTTCTGTAGTAGTGTCAACCTATTCTAATCACGAAGCAATGTGCTTCGCCTCATTCAAATGAAACCTCACTAAATTCTCATAACGTAGCCTTTATACTTAGGCTATTTTTCAACTCGTAACCCAAAACCGACTGCTGCACAAACCACTTAAACAACTTGGAAGCTTATGATACGCTTCTTTTATTTAAAACTCAACTCTTGCCTCTTAAACAAGCATAGGCAACTACACAACAAGATTCACCATCCTTTTATTCTTTCTTCTTTCTTTTTTTCTTTTTTTTGTAGGATGGTGATCCTTAACACTTATTACAGATTTTTGATAAATACCTGATTGTAACTCCAAGGCACAAATAACCAATAAAAATAACTAACTCTTACCCCACGCTTTTAATGACGCAAGAGCTAACTCAAAAACACCCATGGCTTATTGGAAATGGATTGTTTGGCTATGATTGTCTCATTCGAAATTTATAGTGGCTAAAATATATGGATATGGACAGAATAAGGGTAATATTTGTGCCTAATCGTCATGTTCAAAGCTAACTACACAAAGATTTCAAAGAGATCTCAAAACAAAACTCACTCAAGTAATCCAAAGATGATAAACACTCAGGATACTCACAGGATTTTGCATGAAAATTTCTTGAATTGACGCTTCTTTTAAGGTTTTGCAAAATCATTTGCATCCAAAGACCCTTTTACAATATATAAAGATAAAAATTTTGAAAATTTTATGCACTTAAACATGCTCAAAGACAAAAACCTCAAATCAAACATAGTCAACTTCGACAGGCAAGCCAGACAAACACAATAATGCGCAGGAATAGCAATCAATCACGTTAAATTATTAGTTCAAATTGCACAATACAAATCATCACCCGACCATCACCCCCCTAAAAACCTGGCAATCTCCTGATTGCCATATATATAAAAGCAAATCAAAAGAGGAAAGGAGTAAGCCTTGAAAATAGTCGAGCTACTTTGAATAGTGATGTGCAATCATCCATTCGTCTCGAATCGCCTGATCAAAAATGTCTTGATTGACAATGGTGGTCTTAGCGGTTGATCCTCGTCGTTAACGCCTGGGCGAGATGCTAACGATAAGATTAACTGTAGGGATTACCGCTAGCCAACCGCTAGGTCTCCAGAATTGGCAGATTTTTCAACTTTTTTGCACATCAACAAATGCATAAACGTACCATATCAAAGAACTCAAATTAACACGTAAAATAAAATAAAGAAAAATCAAAAGAAAATCTAAGGACAAAGGAAAAGAAAACAAATACTTGGGTTGCCTCCCAAGAAGCGCTTGTTTAACGTTGAAAACTCGACGTGTTCCACGAGTAATGCTATACGGGATCCAGAAATAAGTGACGATCGTGCCACACCTTAGTGTTCTCCAAAAGTAAGAGCGGCCGATTAAAATCACCAAGGCGGGCACGAAAAGCAAGTCGTAGAATGAGAGAAATGAAAATTTCAGCTTGCTTTGGTGGCCGAAAAAATGAGTAGTCGATCACCACGAACATATCAAAAATTAATTGGGGCACGGGGCGATCCTCGACCTCGGGAAAAATTAAGAAATCCATCGAACAAATGGCATATCCCTTGAACATCCCAAACTCCTTCACTTCTTTGACATCCCCCTCAACGTTCTTAAAAATACTTAATGCTATATCCGAGCATAGGGGATCAGAATTCTTCTCGATTACCTCCACCACCACCTCAGTCTCAATTGCGATCAAAGCTTCGGGTGGCACAATAAGAGGCTCGTCCATCTCATCCTTCTCCAAATCCGGCACCTCAACTCCTCCATTCTCACTAAGAGCAAGTGAACTCAAATCGCCATCATCCTCCGAGCTCTCCAACGGCGACACCTCAACATTATTATCCACTACTTTCTCAAAAAGCGCAAGAGGGGCTATCTCAACTAAATCCTCAATAACTCTTTCACACACCTCTCCCAAACGAGCGTTCAAGATCAAATTCTCAACACCCAAGATAGGCTCCACCACATCAAGAATTGGCAGATCGTCATAAGTAAGCTGCTTTGCCTCATCATGGATAGCCAAGTAAGTTTCATTATCGAGTGGGGCAGTGAGATGGTGGTAGTATTTTTGATTGTCCTCCTCGTTCTCCAATTTTTCTAGAGAAGCCGCTATTTGACCCAACATCGTCATTATATTTTTTGCAGTCTCAGTAAAGTTGTCATCCTTCACAGTTAATTGAATAATGTTATCCTGATGATGAATGGTCTCAGTTTCTTGATCTTTATCCCATGCCAAAATTTGATCGTCTCGTTTATATTCTTCACAGCTCGGGTAGTAGGAGATTGAGTTGGGAGTTACATAAGAGTTGTAGCTCGTAGGATGAGAGAAATTAGAATCGGTTGGAGCATATGGATCGTCATGTCATGAATAGTATGAATTTGAAGGTGGGTCCCATTCAGGTGAGTAGAACGACCCCATGAACCAATAGTACACCTCCTCCCATGTTTTCAAGGAATAGGGCTCTAAATTTCTCAACCATTTCCTTGCCCGATCCTTAAGTGCGTGAGAGAAGAGTCACATCTTCACTTGATTTCTCGTAAGTTTGAGAATAAGGAAGGTCCGAGTGATGGCCTCGTACTTCTGGATGAACTTCACCGGATCCTCACTTGGATGCCCATGAAAAACTGGGAGTTGCTCGTAGTAGAATTCATCAAGTTCATAATTCCGCATCGCGAAGATCAAAGGAATAGCCGGTCAAAAACTGTACGGATTAGACATTTTATTTAATTAATTATTATTATTAATATTTATATTTTATTTTATATGGCTTGTTGAATCTTGAACGTTGCGGTACCTTGCATACACAACACTCAACACACAAGATTAAACATACCGGCGAAAAATAACAAAAACAAATGAAAAGAAAAATCACAAATAAAAACTGTAAATAAACGAAAAAAATAAATAAAGGTCACGAAGAGCAAACACAAAAATCACAACCTTTAGACTTCCCGGCAACGACGCCAAAATTTTAATTCGAACTTTACGCACCTACTTTTTATAAATAGTTTGTCAAGCTTTTAAAGTTCTCTTGCAAGAGTACGAGGTCACTCGTAGGTTGGCAAGCTGAACCGAGTCGAATCTCTCGAGGAAAACTAATCAGAAGCTCCTTTTGTGTTTGTTTTTCACGAATAAGAAAATAAAGAAAAAAAGCTAATCTAAACACGCGGACAAGGAGTTTTTGTTTGATCTTTCAAAAGAAATACGATGATAATTTAAACTACAATTTAAACTATGAGCAACAAATTAAACTATGATCTAAACTAAGAGCAATTAATTAAACTATGACATAGAACATGTTGTTTAACGCAGATTTGTCCTTATTTTTATTAGCATTTTAGCTCCTTTTTTGGATGATTTAAGCCTAATTCCGTATTTTTATACTTCCAACTTATTTTACCATATTTTGATCATAATTGATGAGAACAGGTGATTATTCGTTGTTTTTCACCTTACAGCTAAGTAACCGGAAGAGTTCAGCGCGTAAATAGATGAAGTTCGATGTTCAAAAGTGGAGAACAAGCTTTTCGGTGAACGAGTAGCAGAAAGTTCGAGAGAATGAGACGTACTCTCAGTCGCGTCGGTCGACGTGAGCGTCGATGCCCACAACGGTTTATTTAGTTTAGTTCATTTTTTATTTTCATTTCTAAGTACGTAAAATCGAACACCGAAATAGTTTCCGATTAGTCTTCCTTGTGATTCGACTCGAGTCAACTTATCGCCTACAATAGCTCCGTTCTCTTGCGGACGAGCTTTTCATTATTTTAAACGCGAAAAAGTTCGAAGATGGAAAGCATGCACCATTGGAAAGTCGCCGGTGCGTTGCATAGTCCAAAAGGCATCCTCCGGAAAGCGAAGGTTCCAAAAGGGCAAGTAAACGTCTTCTTCTTCTGATCTTCCGGCGCTATAGCAACTTGATAATACCCGGACATGATAGATGACTATCTCGAGGTATTCATGGATGACTTTTCAGTTTTTGGCTCTTCTTTTGATTTATGTCTTGAGAATTTGTCTAAAGTGCTTGAGCGATGTGTCGATAGTCATTTAACATTAAGTTGGGAAAAGTCATTTCATGGTTAAAAGTGGTATTGTACTTGTTCATGTTGTGTTGAGTCATGGTTTGGAGGTCGATAAGGCCAAAGTTGATGTTATTGAAAGTCTTCCTTGTGATTCAACTCGAGTCAACTTATCGCCTACAATAGCTCCGTTCTCTTGCGGACGAGATTTTCATTATTTTAAACGCGAAAAAGTTCGATTCAAAATTTGGCGCCGTTGCCGGGGAATTGACAAAGGCAGTCCAAAAATATTTGTTCGTATATGTGTAGTTTAGTTTGTTTAAATTTGTGTTATTGTGTCTCGACTGTTTTAATTTGTTTGTTAGTGAATGCAAGAACGTAGGTCCTTGAGTGGAGAAATATTACCTTTAGTCAACAACATCCAGCGGGTGAATCGAGCAAGATTGACGTCAATAGCTGAATCATCAATGGCTTCATCTGGAACAAATACGTCGGAACCAATCCAACCGGAAACTCGTGATGAACAAAATAATATACCCAATCCACCACCGTTTAATCAAGATCAATTCAARCATCACGTCAACAATCAAGGCATGCAACTGAATCAACAACAAATGCCTTATTTCTTTCATCAATAACAGTTCAATCAACAACAACAATTTCATCCTCGAGGACCGTACGTTCCATTTAATCGACCGTTTCATCAACATGAACCTCAACTGGCTCGTATGCGTGAATTTGCTCGGCCCGTGATTGGCCCATCTACATCATGCATTCGTCTAGGCCCAGCGGCCCGAGATTATGAGCTTAAGGCAATTCATTTCAACCTTTTGCCTTCCTTCTACGGGCGTTTACACGAGGATCCGATAACCTTCATTCGGAAATTTTACTCGATTATCCAAACATTTCCATTGCAAGGACTTAATGAAGATCAGATGAAGATGAGATGTTTCCCGTATACGTTGAAGGATAAGGCGGAAACATGGTTTTTGTCGTTGGAGCCCGATTCTCTTACAAATTGGGACATGGTGTATGATCGCTTCATGGGGAAATATTTTTCAAATCAAACGACGTCTCAACTCCGAGTAAAGATAGCGTCATTCAACTAGATAGAAAATGAAACGTTCCGCGAAAATGAAACCCACCACGAGCTAGAAATTGATCAAGCAACTTGCGTAGAGCTTTTGACGTTAAACAAGTGCTTCTTGGGAGGTAACCCAAACATTCATTAGTTTTCATTTCTTTAATCTTCTTTTTTTATTTTTGTATTTATATTGTGCCAATTGCCGTGGTACGTTTATGTGTGTGTTGATGTGCAGAAAGTTCGATAAAATCGCTTATTCTGGACAACTAATGGTTGTATAGCGGTAGCTCGCTACCGCAAGGCCTTACCGCTAGTTCCACTCAAGGCATTAACAATGACGATCAGCCGCTGAACCTACCGCTAGCCGCAGCAATCAGGCATACTGATGAGCTTACCGCTAGGCAACCTTCCGCTAGTAGCGTCTGCCGTCTAATTTTTATGATTTCATTTTCGTCGATCGAGGTCGCAATCCGACCCAAGTTAGCCGCAGTCCGGAAACATTTTGATGAGCTGCAACCCAACCATTTACGTCGTTGAGCCACAATCCAGCCATTTCAAATCCCAAAAGACGTGCCACCGGGCACTTGCTCATAGCAATTGATCACAATCGTGGTTTTTTTTTTTAGGCTTGTTCAAGACAATCCAATCACGCGATCTAAGACGAAGGATAACTGCACAGGCATTTTTGGAGAGGCTCGATTATTTTTCAGGGACGTTCCCTTGCTCCTTTCTTCATTTGATTTGCTTTTCTTTATATTTAGGGCAATCCGGAGATTGCCGAATTTTTAGAGGGGGGGATGGTTGAGTATGATTTATATTTGAAGATTGTGCAATTTGAAAATTTTTATGTGATTGATTGCTATTGCTGCGCTGAATTATGTTTGTCTGGCTTGCCTGTCGAAGTTAACTAAGTATGATTAGAAGTTCATGTCTTTTGAGCGTGTATAAGTGCATAAAATTTTCAAAATTATTATTTGTAAAATGGTACTTGGACGCAATTGATTTCGCAAAACCTAAAAAGCAGCGTCAATTCAAAAAAATTTCATGCAAAAAGCCAGTGAGTAGCCTGAGTGCTTATCATTATTGCATGTGCTTGAATAAGTTTCAGTCTTGATATCTCTTTGAAACCGCTGTGTGTAGTTGATATTGAACATGACGTTAAGGCAAAAATAAACCCTATTCCGGCCATATCCATATATTTTAGCCACTATAAATTCCGAATGAGCCAATCATTGTCAAATAATCCATGCCTATAGCCATGAGTGTTTTTTTATTGACCCCTACCAACCCATTAAAAGCATGGGGTAGGAGTTCTTTATTTTTATTGGTTATTTAGTGGAGTTTATGAATTTTTGTAATTAAGGATCACCATCTTTCAATATAAAAAAGAAAAGAAAAAAAACAAAGAAAGAAAAAGAGGGATGGTGAATCATGGTGAATCGTGTTATGTAATTGCCTACGCGTTTATTAAGGCTTGAGTTTAATTGTTTATTTTCTCGAAGCCTAATGTTTAAAAGGCAAAGAGTTGAGTTGTAATAAGAAGCACATTATAAGCTTCAATTGTGTTTAAGTGGTTGAGCTTCAAGTCGGTTTTAGAGTATCGAGTTGAGAAATAACCCAATTTAGAGGCTACGTTATGAGAGTTAAGTGAGGTATTTTTATTTTTGAACGAGGTGAAGCAAATTGCTTCGTGATTAGAATAGTTTGGTGAGTTATTGATCACGTTAGATTGTGAGTTAGCCACACGACTTATATATTCCACCCAAAGAGCCTTATATTACAACCCGAAAAGACCTTTTCCGATTCTTAGTTCGACAACACACTTAAATTGCGATTGAAAAGAGATTGATTTTCAGTTCTTGATTATTTTACTTGTATTTTGATGATCCGAGCGTAAACACGTCCCCATAAAAAATTCTTGAGTGCTTGAGCGTACACTTATATATTACCCTTTGTGAGGAAGCATGATTTTGTTTTTGAAGCAACAATGTAATAAGGGTGGAGTGTTTGAAGTTGCGTTGCATGTATTTATATTTTCAATATTATCTATGTAGCACGAAATGACTCTTTGCTTGAGCTTATTTTCATTCTTGTTAGTCTTTGAATTTATCGTTTGTTCGAGGACGAAGAAACCAATTAAGCGTGGGGTAGTTGATTAACGCAAATTTGTCTTTATTTTTATTAGCGTTTTAGCTCATTTTCTATTTGTTTTTGGTATAAGTTGGATGATTTAAGCCTAATTCCGTATTTTTATACTTCCAGCTTATCTTACCATATTTTGATCATAATTGATGAGAATAGGTGATTATTCGTTGTTTTTCACCTTACAGCTAAGTAACCGGAAGAGTTCAGCGCGTAAATAGATGAAGTTCGATGTTCAAAAGTGGAGAACGAGCTTTCCGGTGAATGAGTAGCAGAAAGTTCAAGAAAATGAGACGTACTCTCAGTCGTGTCGGTCGACACGAGCGTCGACGCTAAGTCGATGCAGATTCTGCCCACAACGGTCGATACTCAGTCAACGCTAAGTCGACGCAATTCTCTGAAGCATCGATCCAAGGGTGCGTCTGTCGACACCAAGTCGACGCAACTTGCTGTTGCGTCGATCCATGACCGCGTCAGTCGATGCCCCCGCCCAATCGACGCGAGCGCACAGGCAGCGTCGACGCTGAGCTCCAGCACGCGTCGGTCGACGCGAGGTCGACGTGGCTGCCCAGAAATGCATTTTTAGGTTCTCTTGTGCGCCAAGACATGTTATATCTATAAATACCCTTCATATTTCAGATTTTTAGAAGGGAGACACCTACCTAGGGTTAGAGAGCATAGAAACAACGCATTTACACACTCCGTTACGAAGACAGAAATCAAGATTGAAGATTCAAGATTCAAGAACCTTACGCTCAAGAATCACTTCAAGTCGAGATTTCGTTCCCAACCTCGGATTCGCTGGAGATTTTACCGCTTTTACTAGTTCCAATAAGTTTCCTAAACTCTTGGTTAAATTCGTAGGTAATTCCTTAGTTTATTTCTTAGTTAATTCTAGAACTAGACAATTAGTTTCGATTTATTTTATGCTTGATACTTTAGATATTTTGGATTCATCAAGTTTATTTATGCAATTTGGTTTATGTTTAATTTCCCATTTTTGGATTCTTATGATACAATTGCTTCATGGTAGTTTTTTTATATTCATGCTCTTAGATTCGTTGCTGTTACTTCCTAGTTCTTGAGTTCGAGTATTTTAATTATTGTTCTTAGTTGGTAATCTAGTTTAATATAATTGGTTTAATTAGTCTTAGTTTTAATATTGCCTTAGTTCATAATGATCAATTAAAAATCTTTAAAAACCCTCAATGTACATGTATTTTATGATAATTTGTGAATTGAGAAAAGCATCCAAGAGGTCGAACAGTTGTCCTCGAGAGAATCGAATTGAGTCAAACTCACCACCCAACAAGTTCCTCATACTCTTGCGAGCAAGCTTGCGTGTTTTTAATTTAGATATCTTAAAAGGGTTGCACAAAAGTTTGGATCACATGTTGTAGATATGAGGAACGTTACCGAAAAGCTCCAGAACATCACCAAAATTCTTGGCGATATCCCCAAGAAATAGGGTGAGGTGGTGATGAAGATCAACAGAATCAAGCGAGTTCTGATCTCCAAGCTTGGCCAAATCGATGAATAAAGCCTTTGTGTTGTTTCATGTCATTGTTTATTTGGTTATGTATGCATCGTACTCTGTTATTTTTCTTCTTTTATTATTATTATGAACAATTCTTAATTTTCTCTATTATTGTTGGCGTTGCTTGTCTCTTATTTTATGTCTAAATTTTAAGTTGACACTAATTTCATATAAATGGCTGATTCGAAAATGGGGAATAACAAACCTCCCAGTTTTTATTATGTGCAATTAATTAATTGGAGTCCCAGGCATCAGTGTAAACATTGTGGCGTGCATTCATTAGTGGAATAGACGTGATTCGTCATGGCCAAACATGAAAACATGCATGGCAGTTTGTAAACAAATTGAACGCCACACTGGATAAATTGTTTTTTACAAGAAATAATTCGATTATGCATTCATAGTCGACGGTACTATCCATGATTGAATTGTAGACATGAGTATTTTTTGTGCACATTCATAGTTTGTAATTCAAAGACCTTGGATAAGTCACAATGATATTGATTCATGATGAATTAATTCAACTTTAAATGAAATCACAGTTATTAAATGACTTGCACGTTCATGGAATGAAGGAGTTAATTTCAAGAGAATCAGTTAATTAGATTAATTAATTTAATAAAATATTATTTATAAACTTACAAAGATGTAAGCCTATTGCTAGTGTTAGTTCTGAACCTATAAGGGTCACTCATAATTTTGGTTGTTGATATCATAAAATTGATAATTCCAATAGTTGGAATAATTAATTAGCTTTATTTATTGGGAATTGATTTTAATTTAATTGTTGAATTAATTACTTATTTGAATAATTTGATTATCTAGTTAACTCTTGCTTGATTAAATAATGCCATCCAATTCCAACTGTATATTTGGAAATAATTGCTAAATTAAAAGAAATTAAATATTATTAGGATTCTATGAATTTGATATTATTTCCTTACTAATGATATTTACTTGTTTTTATTATATATATATATATATATATATATATATATTATATATATATATATAATTTTATACATCTCTTATACAAGCAAGATGTGCCTATATAAAGTTGAGAAACTTCTCACAACTCACGCTTTCGGAGAGATTAATCAAATCTAAAATACTTGAGAGCATTTTCATTCTTGCTGCAGACACTACAAAAATCGTCGAATCTTGACGGACAAAACCGTCAGCAAACCCGTCAATATCCTGTTTACTGACTGGTGCTACCATCAACATTTTTTTGCGTCAGTAAGTATATGCTGATCAGATTATCCTACCCGTCAGGAAAGCCCCCGGGCCCATACGGCACCCATCAGCAGCTGCTGACGGGTTGAGCCAGTCAGCATTCATACAATATTATAAAAATAATAATATTTTATTTGGGAAGGACTAGCACAGCCCGCCCGCCGACCCAACCCACAACCTCCACCCAACTCAACCCGCATCAGTTTAAGTCCCACATATGGCATGGGTGAGACTCGAACCCGCAACCTCTTGTAAATAGAGGAGCGGTGTTACAGTCTCACCAAGACAATTACATGTGAGAGTTTATATATTTTAAATATATATTAGATATGTAAATTAAGTTATAAATTATATTTTTAATTAATTATTTTATAATTATAAATGTATATTATATTTATGCATAATGATATTATAAATATAATTATTTTAAATAATTATAAATATATATTATTACACATAATGATATTATAAATATAATTATTATAAATAATTATAAATATTATGAATAAATATATATTATTACTTATAAATATATTTACTTAAAAATACAATTATTTATAAATAATTATCAATATATAATAATTATATTGTATTTATAAATGTATATTAAAATTAAATTATTTATAATTAATTAATTAGTTATGTATATTATTTTATAAATAATTAATATGATTATATATTTTATATTATAATTAATTAATTATATTATAAATATATTATATTATTTAGAATGTATTATAATTAAATAATATTTATTGAAAGCTATATTATATCTATAAAGTTAAAATAATAAAAAATTTAGATACTAAAAAAATTAAAATAAACTTATATTAATTGGTATTATTACTTATATATTATATTTATGAATAATGATGTTATAAATATATAATATTATTATTTATAAGTAGGAGAAAATTACAAAATTTATTTATTATAAATTATACTTTTATATGTATTTTATATCCCTTTAAACAATAATATATATATATATATATATATATATATATATATATATATATATATATATATATATATAAATTTATAAATGATTAAATATAACTATATATTATTATTAATATATTATAAAAAAAATATTTATTATAGATATATATTACTATTTATTGAAAACTTATTATATATTATATTAGTAATTANTATATATATATATATATATATATATATATATATATATATATATATATATATATATATATATATATATATATGTTACTAGTTGAACACCTGTGTGATACACGGAATTTATCAAAAGATAATTATAAAAAATCAATTCTAATCATTATAGAGTTTTAAATCTAAAAATAAGAAAAATTCAATAGATATCGTATTCTCAACTAGTGTATTGTACAGATGGCTAGTATCTATTTATTAACTATTATTTTTTATTAATAAATAAATTTTTATTTTAATATTTAAATTAAATTTTTTAATAATTTCATGTTTACATACTTAAATAAACTCAAAACTTGTTACACGCTCAACCCGTATCTAATTTTTATTAATTAATTAATTATTATTAAATATTTCTGTAGTCTTATATTTTTATATTTAAATTAAATTCTATAATAATTCTAAGTTACATACTCAGAGAATATCAAAAGATCGTATTGCACTAGTGTCTAATTAATATTTATTAATAATTATTTTATATTTTATATATAAATTGAACTCGCTAATAATATTAGTTACATACTTAGATTATTTCAAGTAACTCGTTATTTAATTATACTATATATTTTAATCCTTCAGAATAAAAATAGGATAAATTTCACTTTTGGTACCCAATGTATGGCGAAATTTAAGTTTCAGTATCTCAGGTTTGCAAAGTATCAAAATTAGTACTCCAAGTTTTATGTCGGTCTCACTTTCATACCCGGGGTCGACTTTTCCGTTAAAATTAACGGAAACATCAAATTTGGAGGGAAATATTTAATTTAAATAAAAAAAATCAAAAAAATATTTGAAAATTCATAAATTAAATATATAAATTAAAAACTAAAAATTTTTGATTTTGTAATTCTGTATTTAATAAAATAAAATACAATATTAAATTAATTCGAAAAAATGATAAATACAAATTATTGTTTGAGTTCAAGTTACATAAATTATTATTTTATTTCATTTTTTATGTTTTTAATAATAATAAAAAATGATAAGTGAAAAATTATAAACATTAAAAATGAATAAACAACTAAATAATTAAAAATATTTACGAAATATTTTTATTAAAAGAATAAAACTTATTTGTATTTTAAATATATCTTTTTCGAATTTAATTAATTATTGTACTTTATTTTTGAAATTAAAAAATATGAATTAATTAAATTTTGTTTTGGATTATGTTTTGTCTATTTGTTCGAGTTTTTAGTTTTATTTTTTTTGAATTTAATTAATTATTTTATTGTTTTTTATTTAACGAATTACAAATTTATATATTTTATTTTATTTCTTGAATTTTTAATCAGTATTTTTTTGATTTTTTTATATTTATTATCATTTTTCAATTAAATTAATTATTGTATATTATTTTATTAAATACAAAATTACAAACTTATAAATTTCCTGTTTTGTATTTATATAATTTTTTTTTGAATTAAATTAATTATTTTCCTCCAAATTTGAAGTTTCCGTTAATTTTAACGGAAAAGTTAACGTCAGGTATGAAAGTGAGACCGAAATTAAATTTGAGGTACTAATTTTGATACTTTGCAAACTTGGAGTACTGAAATTAAAGTTTCGCCATACTTTGGGTACTAAATGTGATATTTACCTATAAAAATATTTTAAGTTTGATTCTAAATACAACTTATTTAGATTCTTAATAAATAATTAAGTTTCTTTCGTAATTAATATTATCTTATAAGTAATTTATCTTTTAACTAAGTTAAGTAATTTTATTTTTTCTTCTAATTATGTATGACTTCTTATACATTTATATTAGATGAATAAAAGAAAATATTGAATTAGACAACATATAATCAAAGGGAAATATTAAGTTAGATAAATATAAAAAAGGAAAATATTAAGTTAGGCAAAATACAATAAAAAGAAATATAATAAATTAAGTAAATATTAGAATTCTTATATTTAGTAAGTTTCGAAACCTCCAAAATTCGCCAAAATAAACATGCGAACCACCAGAAAATTAAACGTCAGCCCAAAGCTTCCTAAGCAGGCACGTAAAACAAGAATCTTTTCGTTTAGTATATATGTGAGATATTTATAAATGATAAATATAACTATATATTGCCGGTGGGTATAAGCCGCCAGCTGTTTTGTGAGTTTTTTTGTGGGTGTAGTATAGATAAGGTTCGTGTGGCTTGGTATTATCGGAATTCGATTGATTTGTGCGAATCAATGAGTTTTTAGCTTGAAGAGATCGAATGAAAGCTAAATAAATGAAAAATTACGAAAATAAACGAAGAGCTATGAAGATCTATGAATGTAAATGCAAGTATTTCGAATGCCTCGTGCGTATGCCATATTGAAATTGCAAGCAATAATAAAAATAAGTTATAAAAAGCAAGGAAACAACAAGGTACAAGCATGAAAACCTAAATTACAAATCAACGAAAATCGAAAGCACCAATAGAAAGAGTAATAAAAATTGACATGAAAGTTTAAATCTTTTCGAAAAATAACAAGAAACGAAGAGTAGATCTAGAACTCAACATAAAACCATGCATGAAAATAAAAACCCAAATAAAGCATATGAAATACTTGAAATAAAACGACCCAAGACCCGATCTATGATCAAGGTGTGTCACTCATCTATATTCCATAAACCAAATTACAAATCTAAGAGCCAAGGCAAATGCATAAATTGAAGAACAAGCTTGAAATTGAAGAATAAGGAAGAAAATAATGAAAAACTTACTTGAATTAAGAAAGAGAATCCAAAAGTTTGAATGAAATTACAATCAAAATAGAATCCAAGTGATTACTTGAATTCTTCTTGAACTTACAAACCAAAAGAAAAGCTTGAAATTATATCTAAAACCTAGAGAGAGAAAATAAATCTAAAACTAGAGAGAGAAAATAAATCCCAAACCCATGCAAGAGTTGGGAGGAGAGTGTATTCCTTCTTTGGGGAAAGATGTAGGGTTTATATAGAGGTTCGTAGGGGCAAAATCATAAAAAATGCCCAAAATCCCGATATTTCCAGTGAGGCAGTCGATCGGTAGCGTTTCAGTCGATCGACTGCCCTGCTGCTCCAATGTCCCAACCTCTGTCGAGCAGTCAATTTGGGTTGCTTCAGTCGATCGACAGGTTGGCAGTCGATTCGGGCTGCTTTCGGCTCAATTTTCTCATTTTGGGCACGGATCTTGGGTCTTGGCGCGAATCATTAAGCCACCTACGAAATAAGGATCTTGAACTTAAAAACCCAATAATCAAACAAACATCCTCAATATTGTATACATAAGACTCAAAACAATAAAACAAGAAAACAACCTAATAACCTAACGAAACTCAACTCAAAACCACTAAAAATGACACTAAACCCTAATTAAAAATACGAGAAAAATACCACAATTACATGCAAAACATCAGCTCAGCAATCCCGTTAGCATAGTAACCCGTCAGTATATGCTGACGGCTTTTCGACCGTCAGCAAAGGTAACCTGTTATGAATCCGTCAACATATGATGACGGATTTTTGCATTTCAGCATTTCCCAATTTGTTTACACTGAGATTCTCGTTTGGTGGATGCGACTACGAATGCTTCAACATCCACAATAGCATCATGCACCTTGATTTTTTTTCCATACTTTTTTTTTTTTTTTACAGGTTTTCATTAAAATCCAATTTTGTGACTGCGAATTTTAATTTTTGGAAGAGTTATATTGATTTATATCATATTTATTCGTAAGGAGATTTTAGTTTATCTTTATTTAGTAAATTAAAAATTTTATAACTATTAAATTACAAATTTTGATTAGCAAAGATTTTCGTCCTGTGGGTACTATTATAAAAATAAACTACTTCTATAGTCAATTTTTTTTACTAATGTTTTTTATTTTTCACTATTTTTTATTCTGCACTCTACGCTACACACATGTTTGAATTGATTAAAATAATGAATTAAAAAAAACAAAAACAAAAAGAAGATAAAGAAGAAGAAGAATATTGACAAAGTGCTTAGATTTATTTTGATAAAATAATTATTGATAAATATACATCGATGAAAACGACGTAGATGGACCCGTGATTAAAAAAGAGTTGATAGAAAAAATGTCCGAGTGTTATTTAAAACGTGGGTCAATATTGTCTTGGTAATAGGGATATAGAATTGAAGATCGATGATAAACTTTTATAATTCTTCCCATGCTATATTTTCAAACTTTTACAATTCTTCCCACTGCATGACGAAATTAATTAATTAATTAATTGATAAGATTAGTCGAGTAATTATTAAATCAGAATTACGACAAAAAAAATAACGTTATCCACAAATAATTGCTTGCCTTTTTCCTGTTGGCATAAGCTGGATTGTAGTTACTAATTCAAGTGTCCAGCCGGCCGCTGACAACGACCGTCTCTTCGCGCTCTTCCCCATAACATCTATCGTAACCTTCTCCAACTTGAAACCCGAACACACCATCTTTTTTACCATATGCTCCACCTTCAAACAATTGGTCGCCACCATCACAATCACAATGGTGTCGGCATTAACGAAATGTTGATAGAAACAATTATATTTTTTTTATTAAAGTGCGGAAATATTATTAAAAGAAAAAAGACTTTCATACATACAAGATCATGACGTCCATTTCCTAACTAAAGACATTTGTTCAAATCTAATTAAAATTGTTGAGAAATATTGCTGCAAATAATAAAATCAATCAAATAGCTAAGTAAACAATTAAATAAATAAATAACAAAATTTAGAGTAAGAAAGAAAAGAGCCTGGATTGAGGCGCGCAAAAACGCTGTCCTAAAAAGAGATATACGCCCTCTCCACACAGGCAATTTATTAGGTGCACCCGGGTGCACCTTGCTAGGTGCTCCTGTATTATGTGATGATATCTGACAGTTATACGTGATGGTATATGACAGTTATACGTGATGATATATGATATTTATATGTGATGATATGTGACAAAAATTTAGAGTTTAGGGTTTACTTTTCCATTTTAGGGTTTAGTTTTATATTTTAGGGTTTAGTATTCCATTTTTAGGGTTTAATATTTCATTTTAAGGTTTACTTTATTATTTTTTTATTTAATTTTTCATTTTGTGGTTCCGGAAAAAATCTATCATTCTACAAATTATATGTGATGATATGTGTTAGATATATGTGATGATATGTGTCAGTTATATGTGATGATATATGATAGAAATTTAGAATTTAGAGTTTAATATTCGATTTCAGGATTTAATTTTTCATTTTAGGGATTAATTTTCCATTTTTATGGTTTAATTTCTGGTTTTAGGTTTATTTTTTTAATTTTAGGATTTTAAATTTTAGATTTATAATTCAATTATTTGTGATGATATGTATCAATTATATGTGATGATATGTACCAGTTATATGTGATGATATATGTCAGTTATATACGATGATAAATTAAATTACAGGGTGCACCTTACAAGGTGCACCTGGGTCCATAGTATACCTTCTCCTCCACACAGAGCCTGACGACGTTCTTTTCCCAAGATACAACAATCTCAAAAGAAGTTTTGTTAGTGGCAAGAACTAATTTAAAGTGAACCGATCATCATCTACATTTGCTCAACTTAAGTATTTATATATATCAATATAAATATATATTCTTTATATAAAGATATGAGTATACTATAATGTTTTAATATGTAGTAATATAATGAATAAGAATACTTGAAAGCTTGTATGAAATTTTATGAAAATAAAGAGGAATTGTATTAGTAAGAATAGGAGTTTGTGTAATTGATAAGAAGTGTTTATTCTTGCAAATGAGTCATTGGTTTATATAGGAAAAACTCTAAAGGTTTTAAAATCATAATATTAAAAGCTATTAAAGTCATTTGTATGAAATCAATTTCATTTAACCATTTGACTACACAAATATGCATGCTTGTATTTCAAAAGTCATTTTGAATCAATTCAATATATGTAACCTCTACACAATAAATTTGTACTTCAAGATTAGTAACCCCACAATAAATCAAAATTAAACTCATGGGGTTATAATATATTTGAATAAATTATATTTTTAAAATTGAATCAAAATACTTCAACAAAAATCTCTCGAGGTAAACCCACCCTTGTGGGAGAAACCCTCGCAGAGGAAAGAGTACCCTCCCCATGCGAGTAGTAGAGGGAACTGAACAAAGCAAAATAAAATGCTAAGAGCCACAGGCCGGCTAGGTGTAGAAATAAGTTAAAACAAGTAGGTCGTGATCCAAAAAGCAGTAATACCAAGGTTCTCTGCCGTACTGAGATTAAACTGCCATCCGAGGGGCTGATGTCAAGATCTTGATGAACGGTACACCGTTTTACCCAAAATATCATCGTTCACCAGATCAAGGAGGAACGCCGGAGGCGACGTGAACCAGTCGTAACGGGGAGAATCGGACTTGGAGAGCGCATCAGCAGCGTGATTTCCTTCTCGATAAACATGTGAAACCATGAACTCGATCGAGGTAGTGATGAAAAGAATCTGACGCCAACGAGCCAGGAAGAGCCAAGGGACCTCTAGGCTACGCTTCATAAAAAGCTCCACCACATAAATTGAGTCGGACTCCAACCAAATCCATCCCCATCCTCTCGAATCAGCCTCTTCGACCGCAATAATCGTGGCCCCTAACTCAGCCTCAAAGGCAAAACCCTGGCCAAGTGATTAACACAAATTCGTCTTGATTTTTAGTAGTATTTTAATTTATTTTTCTTATTATTTTTTGGTATAAGTTGGACAGATTAAGTTTAAATTCGTATTTTCGTATCTCCAACTTATTTTACCATAAATTGATCTAGATTGATGCAAATAGGTGATTATTTGTAGTTTTTTGCCTTACAGCTAAATAGTCGAGGAAGCTCGAGTTGAAGACGAGCAAACAAGTGAAAAAGTAGCAGAAATTGGGAGTTAACGGTTAGGCTAGCGGTTAGTCCTTACTGCCAGGTCCTACCGTTAGGTGCCACCATACCGTTAACGACACTGTTATTCATACTGTTAGCAAACTACAAAGAGTATAGCGGTAACTTAGCGGTTACACTCTTATCGTTACCTATAACCGCTAAGGCTGGACAGACACGAAGAATTTGAAGTTAGTGATAGCTACTTAACGGTAGTTGCTTAACGCTAACGTAACCGTTACTGAGCCCAGAACTGACTTAATAGACTTGCGGCCCAAAAAACGCGAAAACTATAAATAGGACCCCATAATCCGACTTTGGGAGTACACTTACAGCTTAGGAACCTTCTAAAAAATAATTCTAGGGTTGAGAAACCTATTTTCAACACCCTAGGACGAATTTTCAAGATCCACGACGAAGGTTCAAGATCCCGAGCGACAAGACGACGTTTTTCGTTCAAGATTCGATTTTTCGACGAAGACCAGCTGAGCTTAACCCGGGTTCGCAGAGAACTTTCAACAACCTTTAGTTATTAATAAGTCTTCTAAACTTTAATTATTTTTTAGCTTTAATCTTAGATAATTTATGTTCTTAGGATTTAATTGTTTCGTTTTGAGTTTTTGATCGTTTTGATATTTAGAACCGTTTGAACATTGAGTCGCTGAAGCTTTGAACCTTAGATTTCGTTTTTAATATTAATTTAGTTGCTGTGTTTTATTTCCGTTCATGCTTAGTTTATTTATTGCTTATACTTGGATAATTAATTGTTAGTTTAGTTCATGATATGAAAGTTCTTGAGAATTCGGAATTGACCTTGTTCTTGAGAAATCATATGCTTATTTATTCGTAGTAATTTGTTCCATGCTAGTGAATTAATTTAGAATTTAATTAAATTACTTTTCAAAAATCATAGATTAATAATTCTTAGATAATTTAGTTTCAATCTTAGGTTAATTAATTAGGATAATTTAATTAGTTTAAAATATTTAGTTCTTGCTTCTTAAATTCGTAGTTGATAATTTCCAAAACCCACTTTATACAAGTTGTCGTGTTAAAATTGTGCTTAAACAAATATTTAAAACTCCGAATATCAGTCCTCGAGAGATCGACACGAGTTATCTTACCACACCTACAAGTGAACCCGTACTCTTGCGGGCAAGCTTTAAACGTTTTGACAAATTATTTATAAAAATAGGTGCGTTAAGCTTGAATCAAAATTTCTGCGCCGTTGCCGGGGATCGAACCCGTGTCACCCGCGTGACAGGCGGGAATACTCACCACTATACTAGTTGAGAAGAATTCCAATCCCCCTCCCCTATGCCCAAATATAGATTTGGGATGTTCGAGGGGTTTGTCGTTTGTTCGACGGACTTCTTAATTTTTCCCAAGGTTGATGATCGCCCCTTGCCCCGATGGATTTTTAATATGTTCATAGTGATCAATTACTCACTTTTTCGACCTCCGAAGCGAATTGAAGTTTTTGTTCTACGACTTGCTTACCATGCCCGCCTTGATGATTTTAATCGTCTATTCCTGCTCTTGGAGAACACTAAGGCGTGGCACGATAGTCACTTATTTTTGGATCCAGGATAGCATTGTTCGTAGAAGGCGTCGAGCTTTTGACGTTAAACAAGCGCTTATTGGGAGGCAACCCAAGTAATTATTTTCTTTTATTTTTCCTTATTTTTAATTTTCTTTATTTTATTTTTCTGCTTATTCTTAGCTATGCATGAGTTATTTGATGTGGTGCGTTGATGCGTTTGTTGATGTGCAGAAAAATCGAAAAACCCACCCATTCTGGGGACTTAGCGGTAGGCTAGCGGTAACCCTTACCGCTAAGCCTTACTGTTAGCTTTCACCCAGGCGTAATGGCAAGAATCAACCGTTAAAACCATCGTTAGCCACCAGCAGAGACTTTAACGGTAACCTAACGGTAGTTGCTACCGTTAGCGGTGAAAAAAATTGAAAATTAAAAAAAATATTTCACTTTTATTAGTTAGTGTGTTTTTGTTATTTGTTTTGTCTTTATATGTTTTTTCAAGACATTCTCAATCACGAGACTTGAGACGACGGATAACTGCACAAGCGCTTTTTGGAGCAACTCGACTATTTAATTTCCAGGACGCTTTCTTACTCCTTTCCTCTTTTGATTTGTTTATATATATTTATGACATTCAGAAGATTGCCGGATTTTTAGGGTGGGGGGAGAGGGGGGGATGGTTGAGTATGATTTATATTTGATAATTGTGCAATTTGAATTCATGGTTTTGTAGTAGCTAATATTTTACGTGATTGATTACTATTCCTATGCGATTGTGTTTGTCTAGCTTGCCTGTCAAAGATAATTGAGTATAATTTGATGTTCTTATCTTTTGAGCGTGTATAAGTGCATAAATTCTTTTCTAAATTATTATTTATATATTGTAAAATGGTACTCGGACGCAAATGATTTCGCAAAACCTTCAAAGCAGCGTCAATTCAAAAACTTTTTCATGCAAAAGCCAGTGAGTAGCCTGAGTGTTTATCATCATTGGATGTACTTGAGTGAGTTCTGTTTTGAGATCTCTTTGAAATCGATGTGTGTAGTTAGCTTTGAACATGACGTTAAGGCACAGAAAAAACTCTTTCTCCAGCCATATCCATATATATTAGCCACTATAAATTCCAAATGAGCCAATCATAGCCAAATAATCCATTTCCATTAGCTAAGAGTATTTTTGAGTCGACTCCTACAACTATTAAAAGCGTGGGGTAGGAGTTCATTATTTTTATTGGTTATTAGTGTTTTAGAATTTTTATTAGGAATTTATGAATTATTGTAATTAAGAACCACCATCCTTCAATAAAAAAAAAGACCCCATAAAAAAGAATAAAAGGGGGACAAAATATAAAAAAAAAAGAGAAAAAATTTAAAAGAAGGATGGTGAATCTTGGTGAATCGTGTTTAATCATTGCCTATGCTTATAAAGGCTTGAATTTTATTTTTTTTTTATTTTATTATGAAGCCTAATATTTAAAGGGAAATTAGTTGAGTTTGAGAAGAAGCGTATCATGAGCTTCTATTTTATTTAAGTTGTTTGAGCAAAAGTCGGTTTGGAGTTACGAGTTGAGAAATAGCCTAAATTTAATGGCTACGTTATGAGAGTTTAGTGAGGTTTCTATTGAGCGAGGTGAAGCACATTGCTTCGTGATTAGATTAGTTGAGTGAGTTATTTAGCTACACGACTTATATACTACATACCCGTCCAAAGAACCTACATTACAACCCGAAAAGACCTTTTTCAATTCTTTGTTAATTACACACTTAAATGCGATGGAGAAGTTTTTGATTTTCAGTTCTTATTTATTGTGCATTTATTTGTATGATTTGAGCGTATACACGTCCCATGCAGAAAATACTTGAGTGCTTTGAGAGAACACCCATATATATATTACCCTTTGTAAGGATGCATGAATTTTATTTTGAAGTGACAATGTGATAAGGGTGGAGTGTTTGAGGTTGCGTGACTTGTATCTATATTTTAAAAATTATCTATGTAGCATGGCACGACTCTTTGCTTGATGAGAATAAGAGCCTCCTTGGTGGAAGGTCGAACCCCATTATGGACAAAATTGCACCGGAGGTGCCAGACCGTCCAGATCGTCAAACTGAAAGCCACTTTCCAAAGGAAGAGTACCTGCGCACTAAAACGACAGTCAATAGCAAAAACACAAAAATGAGCAAAACCACCTGAAAGGGGGTGTTGGATGTCGAAAGCATCCTCAATCCAGCCCCAAATGTGACGTGCAAACTGGTTGTCCGTAAGTATATGGTCAACCATCTCGAAACTCGCAAAGCAAAAGCAACAGAAGGAAGGACCAATGAACCCCCGCCTGCGGATCACGTAGAAGACACCAAGCCAGTTGAAGATCGCCTTCCAAATAGTGATAGATCACCGAGTCGGAATATGAAAAAACAAAATCCAACTTCCCCACCGGACCTTGAGAAACTTCTAACAAAGGTGGTCGTACTCAAATTTGGCCGAGATATGCCCAGAAGGTGAGGTAGACCAGACGCGTTTATCCTCGGTGTGAGGAATAATGGGACCGGAGGATGTCAATGATGATGTCAGTGAGAGCGACGAGGAAGCTCTCCGTAAAATTTCAGACCCCAGAGAAGAAGTAATCGCCGATAGACTGAGAAAAATGAGGCTTAAACGTCTCCAGAATGACGATGCGGGAAGCAATGGAGTAACCGAGCCAACTATCCCAGCAGAAGCTAACTCTGTAATCACTACCAGGGATCCAACGGGAGTTCTCCAAAATGCTTATAACATGACTCCTGATGCCACCCCAAATGGATGAGGAGACATGCGCACGGGGGGGACTATTCATCTTAAGGAAGCGCATACGGAGAAGATGAAAGGCCATGGAATCCTTATTAAGTAAGTTATTAGTAAATTTGAATAGGAACGAGGAATTGACAGTGATGACGGAATGGATGCCGAGGCCACCCTCCTCACGAGGGGCGCAACAGCGGGCCCAGTTAACGGTACAACGCTTACGCTTAGAAATGTCGCCCGACCAGATGAAATTTCTAATAGCAGTCTTCAGTTTATGTGTAAGCGAGGTCGTCCATTTAAGAATGAGCATGGAATGCACCGTGGTGATGGTGATGACCGAGTTAATGAGGCAGATGCGACCAGCGAGAGAAAGAGAGGAACCCTTCCAAGTTCTAAATCTAGCCATGGTTTTATCAAGAATCCGACGGAGATGTGTAGCACGAGAGCTACCATGGAACATCGGGACGCCAAGATAAGCGGCAGGAAGGGATCCCATGGAGAAATTGGAGACGTGATAGATCCGACGGGCAACGGCGGTAGTCACCGAGGAACCAAAGAAAACCCTAGATTTCTTCGGACTAAGGATTTATCTGGAGAATTCCCCATAGAGAAGATATTCAGAATGGCCCTAACATTACGCGTCGAGGCATGACTCATAACAAGGATATCGTCAGCATAGAGAAGGCAGGTAGGGAAGCAGAGCGAGCGACCGACTTGGAAAATGGAGATCGTACCACGATCCGCAGTGAAACATAGGGCACGCGCAAGAGAATCCTCTGCGATGCAGAACAGGAGCGGAGAGAGGGGGTCTCCCTAACAGACACACCTGGAACAACTAAAGTAACCATCGCGGGGGTGGGGGGGGGGGGGGGGGGTACCATTCAGGAGCACAGAGATACGAGCAGAGTGGAGGATAGTTTTCAACCCACCCAATGAAGATAGACGAAAAATCATAGCGGTGTAAGACCGCAATCAGAAAGCCCCAATCTAAGGTATCAAAGGCTTTGCAGATGTCTATCTTCATAATCATGTTCTTACCGAAAGTGAGGGAGGAGAGGCAATTAAAGGCCTTGGAGGCAACAGTGATACCGTCATGGATCTGCTTGCCTGGAATAAAACTGAACTGAGAATCTGAAATGATCTTACCAACGACAACAACAAGACGGGGTGGCCATGATCTTCTTGATGATCTTGAAAGAGAAGTTGCTAAGGGCGACCGGGCAGAAATCCTCCACACGCGTCGCCCCTTTAACTTTCGGGATAAGAATCATGAAATTGGAATTAAAACCAGTGGTAATGGAAGAGGAATCAAAGAAGTGATGGACTGCCGAACAAACGTCAAGTCTGACAATGTTCCAGCACTCCCAAAAGAAGTGGCCATTAAAGCCGTCTGGGCCAGGGTCGCTAATAGGGGCGAGAGAAAACACCGCATCCCGAGTCTCCTCATCACTCAGAGTAGTGGAGAGAAAGGCTTGAGAATGAGTATCAACATCAGGAAGTAGAAACTCATTGATCCAAGAAGGGTCCGGGAGTGACTGGACGAAAAAAGATCTGAGAAGAAGGAAATGATCTTTCCCTGAATCGCCTCAGGGGAGTAGCTTACCACCCCGTCGATTAAGAGAGAGCTGATGGTGGACTTCATGACCTGGGCCTTAGTGCTCCGATGGAAAAAGGTCGTATTACGATCACCACCCGTGAGCCACTTAGCACAGCTCTTCTGGCGAAGAACACTAGCCTGGGTGTCGAGAAGGGAAGATGTGTGGACCTGAAGAGTAATCTTAGCCTTGATGTCAGCGTCAGAGTAACCCCGTGTCCAAACAACGGTATTGTAAGTTCATGAGCTCGGCAAGTGAAGACTCCACTTGACGATCAACATTACCAATCGTCTGAGTGTTCTAATCCCAGAGAGGTCCGCGAAGATAATGCACTTTATTCATGAGGGAGAGAATATGATTGCAAAATCTGGTAGGGGAGAGTCCAAGCAGAGGTGGACCAGGGTGCGGAAGTCAGGCTGCGAAGTCCAAAAGTTCTAGAAATGGAATATCCAGAGTCCCAAGGCAGTAAGAGAGTCTCTAGAACAATCAATGAGAATAGGGTGGTGGTCCGAGCGGTTGCAGGGAAGAAGAAGGCCACAAATCCGCCTGCACTCAAGGGACAAGTTGGCAGAGAAAATCGCACGATCCAGGCAAGCAAAGCAGAATTCCGAGTGGCAGGCGGCTGACTCTGGTGAAAAAGCCACCGGTAGTGGTGACCTGCAAAAAGCCTCCGGCATCTAAGAAACTCCAAAAGTCCGAGCAGGAAGAGGTATCAGGAAGGTTGCCCCCACGACGCTCATGGGCACCCAAAATGGCATTAAAGTCCCCAGTGATAAGAAAGCGAGGGAGCGAAAGGCTCAAGATGTCCCTCCAAAGGGAACGTCGCTCCAGAGTCGTGTTGTGAGCATGTACGAAGCCGAGGTGGAAATCGAGGTCCCCAAAGGTGGCCCGAATGAGGATGACCTGATTCGAGGAGAAAATGATAACAGCAGAAGTAATAGTGGATCTCGTGAAGATCCAGATATCGAAGATATCGTTGCTAAGAAATTTCTCAACAACAAGAGTGACATTAAGGAATGCTACAAAGAGGTGCGAATGCTATCGAAAGAAACATAGGTTCTGCAATAGCAAGGAAATCGGGATGGATGAACCCGACAGAGTCCCTTAAGGACTAATAGAGAGGCATAGACCAATCCCCCGAATGTTCTAAAAGAGGCAGTGTATTAATTATATGTGAAGGTGGGGGAGTGGCGATTCCTCCTATTCGTTTGATCAAGGTGAGCGAGCTCACCTTTGAAAGAAGCTAAACTGGCTTCAAAGTCGTCAAAATCAGACCACCGTAACCCAACAGCCTTGGACATAATCTGGTGCGGGATAGAGGACCCCGACTCATTAAGAGAGAACTCATGAGAGGGATTACTCGCTTGGGTCTTGTCCTTTGCAATTCTCAAGAGTGACTCGGACGCAGTGTTGGGATCGTAAATCGTGAGCGTACGATCCTGAGGGGTCGTAGGGGTAGAAGTAATGAAGGAGTTGGAACCGAGAATGGGAGCAAGACGAAAGTTCGTAGCGGGAGTGCCATGTACTGCACCTCTGGCAAAACATCTACCAGCGGCGGGAGGTATCGAAGATGAGGGAAGAGACAAGGGTTGCCTCTTCTCAACCGAGGCAGAAGAGGAAGCAGGAGCAACAATGGGTTGAGGAGTAGGGTTTCCGGAAACAGGGCCCAAGGGAGGCACCGAAGACGGGGGAGTCGGAGTCTCCAAATTGATATCGCATTGTAACGCATTAAAATTGTTAGAAGGGGCCAAGGGGGGCTGAATGGGGTTGGTAGTCGGGCGAGGATCCAAGCGGGTACGGGCCTTAACCTCCGTAGGGTCTGAATGTCGACGACGTCTATTGTTAACAGTCTCCAATCATCCCCGTAAACATTTTGCACGTTACGGAATTTGTGGGAGGGACACGAACCAACCAAGTGTCCAACCGTTTTGCAAAAGGAGCAAAAATCCGACAGGTTCTCATACCCTATGGAGATATACCCGCAATATCCCTCATGCTCGATCATAATCGTCTCGTGCAGGGTATTCTCGAGATTAATCTCAACCAAAACACGAACAAAATGGCCCACCGAGCCATTAATAGATCGCTCATCCATTTGTAAAGGGGTTCCAATGACTCTAGCGATATTAAAGATGAAAGAGTGACCTTGTAGGGGTTGAAGTCCGGGGTCCAGGGGAAGAGCCGGATAGAACTTGAGCCGAACTTCCAAGTGGATCTGGAAAACGCACGTGCCCTATCATTGGCCGAGGAGAAAGAGATGCTGAAAAAACCCTTCCAAAGCGGGATAAAACTCCACGAAGCTGTGGTTTCCCATGAAGTGGTAAAGGCGACTTTACAATCATCGAGCGAAAGGGGTTTTGAGCCTTTAGGTTCAAGGAGACGGCCTATAAGGGAGTCACGAAACTTCGAAATGCGGCTTTGATAGCGGGATTCATCTATAGTGACAGAAAAAAAATCCCCTTTTTTTAACGGGGGGGCACCCAAGTTGAGGTCCGTCATGGGTGGATGAGCGGGAATGGATAAAAACAATTAAAGTTAATGTCAAAGAAAAACTCAATATCTATCTATATCTATCAATATATATATAAAGGCTAGCGTTTCTAAATATATTTTCCAAGATTTTTCCGCTCATTTCACTTACTATTTATAGTCATTCATATTTATTATTTATATAATTATTTATGTAATATTTTTTTGGAGATTATGATTTATGTAAAGAAAATATTAAATATATAGAAGAATTATGTATAATTATGTGAAAAATAAAAATAGTATAAAAAAATCTGAATAAAATATAAAATATAAAAATATTAAATAAATATATAAATAAATTTAAATAATTATTTAATAGATTTGAAAACCCCAAAAAGGCAAAAATAAAATAAAAATATTTTCAAATGCTGTAAAATAAAATTAAAGATATTAATAAAATTATATAGATAAAAATATAAGAACTTATAATTAAATTATAAATATTATTTAATAAATATAAAGCAAAACCAATGATTCAATAATCGGATAAACTTAAAGAGAAAAATCATAAAATAAGTTAAATTAAAATTTTCATAATTAGATTCTATAAAATTATAAAATAAATATAAAAATAAAAAAATCAAGAAAAATATAAAATAAAATTGAAAAACAATAATATCAATTACAAAAATATTATATATATAAGAAATCTAAAAACTAAAATATAATTATAAAATGTATAATCTATAAATAAATCTAAATATTTAGTTTATAAATATGCAAAACCTGAAAAAGTAAAATCAAAATATAAACATGTCAAATGATATCAAATAATTTTTTTTTCTTATAAATAAAATATTAGAACTTATAATTAAATTAAAAATATTTATTTATAAATACAAAAATAAAAAAAAAACCAAAAAGTTGCTAATATTATAAACTTAATACGAATTCATAGCTACAAGAAAATTACTATTAAAGTATAGAAATTTATTAATTAAGTACAAATATAAAAAAATCAAAAATTACAAAAAATATAAAATAATATAAACAAAATTGAAATAAATAAGAATAAAAATAAAAAAAATTTATAATTTGATTTTAAAAAGTATTTAATAAGTTTGTTAAAGAAAAGAAAAAGATATTATAAGTACAACCAAAAACTTGATGCAACGAAGACAATATATACATACATACATACATATATATATATATATATATATATATATATATATATATATATATATATATATATATATATATATATATA
>BMAC01000046.1:2416359-2430931 GCA_014905375.1 Phtheirospermum japonicum | reverse complement strand
TCTCCTTCCAATTGCTCAAAAGTAGCAATTTGCCTCCGAAGATGCCCCGTCGTTTGGGCTGAATAGTATTGGTTTAGAAATTTCTCGCTAATCATATCCCAGTCGGTCAACGAACCTGGCTCTAAGGATAGTAGCCATGACTTCGCCTTGTCCTTCAAGATGTACGGAAAACAAATCATTTGGACCTCCTCTTGATGAAGGACATGAACTACGAATCAGCCAACTTCATCAACGAAATATTTTAAAAATGCCAATGGGTCTTCATGCGCATTCCCATGAAAGGTTGGGAGTAGGTTGAGTTGATGCGGTTTAATTTCCATGGCCCTCGCGGTCAGTCCAAGAACAATGGCGGACCTAAAGGGTACAACCTTCGGGCGTGCCAAGTCGCGCTGTCTAAGTACTCGATCTCCCCTTGGTTCTCGAACTTGGTCATAAGCTCTCTCGTAGTGGTCGTTATGCGCGTAACGGTGCTCGCGCTCGTATCTCCTTCCGAAATTGTTTTGCTCGTAACCATGATCTTGATTCTCCAACCACTCGTTCACGTGCCGTTGATTGTTCATATAGGCGTTTCGCTGCAAAACATCCTCGTTCCTAAATGCAACATTCTCGACGTTGTGCTGACGCATGACATTGTTGTTTATCTCTTCGTTTTGCCTCAAATTCTCCATGTTGAGCGGGTGATTGACTATGTTGTGCTGCTGGTTAACTCCTTCGTTTCTCCTTTCATCATGTCTAAAAGAATGTGACTTGTTTGGATCACTACCATACCCAGTTCGAGTGGGGCGTGGTGGTGATCTTGGTGGTGAATCGCCGTTTCGAACCGAATGTGCTCCTATCATAATGTCGGGAACTTGATCGCAAGCAAAATCAGTTGCTGTCGAGGAATTGTCCTCGGGAATAAGAACGGGTCTTGGTCTTGGCGGATTTGAACGGTGAATGTTGTCAATGAATGGTACAAGGTCGCGCTGAAGTGATCGCCTTCCTTGCATAAACTCAACAACACGTCAACATACCAAATGGCAAAAACCAAGTAAAAGCAAATAAAATAAAATTTTAAACAGAAAATAAAACGAAAAATATCTTTAATTCCTACTCGTTGCTTCCCCGGCAACGGCGCCAAATTTTTGATCCCAAACTTTTGTGCACCTCGTTTTAATAAATTAATTTAAAAGCACGTCAGTTTGCTCGCAAGTGTACGAGGTAACTGTAGGGTGATGAGTTTGACTCGAGTCGTATCTCTCGAGGAAACAACTGTTCGGTTTTATCGATGTTTTTCTCAATTTTTAATAACATACATATACATTTGGGGGTTTGAAAAGATTAATTCGATCATTATAAACTAAGACGATAATTTAAACTAATTAAACTAATTACTTTAAACTAGATTATCGATTACGAACTAAGCAGTARACTAAAYCTGATWAAACTAATTATTCTAAATTATCAACTAAAAGCAATAACTAAATTATCYATTAAKACTACSAAGATTAAAAGCTAATTAACGTATCTAAAGCATGAATTTAAGAATCTATTGCTAACATACGAATCTAAGACCATTAACGGAGCATAAACCAAATTGCATAAATAAACTAAATTAATCAATATCCAAAATACGAGCATAAAACGATTAAACTAATTTAACTAGTCTAGCATTAACAACGAAATTAACTAAGTAATTATCTAAGAAATTAACTAAAGGTTTAGAGTACTTATTGTAACTACGAAAAGCAATGAAAAGCTCCAGCTATTCCGGAGTTTGGACGRTGATRTTGGGCGAAAATGGACTCTCGAGCGCGAAATCGGTGTTTCGGYRGRGTAGAACTTCGATCCTTGATCCGCGTCTCCWAATCTTGTTATAAGACGTGGATTTATTGTTTTTATGAGCTAAATTACTCTAGAATAGTGTTGGGTCTTCTCCTCTACTCTGTGTGTSTCCCAAAATCCGTAGAAATGAGGTTTTAAATAGATATTAGGAGTCTTGGCGCACAAGAAARCCTAATTTCCGAATTCTGGGCCGTCGCGTCGACGGAGCGTCGGCGGAGCGTCGACTGACGCGAGCAGGCGCTCGGCGGATGTCGGCAGTCTTGGTCGGCATGTGCGGTCGGCAGGGTGCGCGCGTCGCTGGCAGGTGCGTCGACGGTGTGCGTCGACATCGACGCTTCAGCAGCTAGCATCGACGTTGCGTCGACCTTGGTGCGTCGACATCGACGCTTCAGAACATAGAGTCGGCACAACGTCGTCCTAGCGTCGACTGACGCTGACCATGACTTGCTGGCACGGCTCGCGTCGATGGTGCGTCGACGGTCGCGTCAGTCGACGCGACTGAGCATCGGTCTCCATTTCTCGATCGTTTGCTACTCATTTCACCGGAAAGCTTGTTCTTCTACTCTTAAACATCGGACTTCGTCTTTTACGCACTAAACTCTTCCGGTTACTTAGCTGTAAGGTGAAAAACAACGAAACATCACCTAATTGCATGAATTTAGATCAAAATGCGGTAAAATAAGATGGAATTATAAAATTACGGAATTATGCTTAATCATCCAACTTATACCAAAAACAAATATAAAAACGAACTAAAAAGCTAATAAAAATAAGGACAAATCTACTCTAATCACCTACGAATTTACAATTGGCTTCAAGAGCAGGTTACTTGACGTACCAAGTATACTGATCCTTATTTCTGTAGGACGCTATGGATGCTCAAGGAAATCCGTGACCTCCGATCCTTAATGGCGAGAAATATTCTCTCTAGAAAAAAAGGATGAGGTGGCACATAAAGAACATTGATGAACGAGCGTGGAGAACCATACTGGTTGGATGGGAAACACCACGCATTACTGATGCTGATGGTGATACCATCATCAAGAAAGAAGAAGAGTGGACGGTTGATGAACTAGCCCTATCTAATTAGAACTCGAAGACTATCAACACTCTCCGTGGCTATGTTGATTCAAACTACTACAAAGTGATCAAAAAGTGCGAGTTGGCAAAAGATGCATGGGATGCGTTGCAGAGGGTGTGTGAAGGAACTCAAAGTGTCAAGAAATCAAGACTGAGGATGCTGACTGCTACATTTGAGTCAATGAGAATGGACGAGAAAGAGTCCATCATGGATTGTGCCATGAGACTCTCGGATATTGCGAACGACTGCGGAGAAAGTTATGACTAACTCACGTCTTGTGGTAAAATTGCTAAGATCCGTCTCGAAGAAATTCAGCATCAAAGCGGTAGCCATTGAAGAATCAAAGGACACAGACGATTTAGACTTCGATGCTTTAGTAGGCTCGCTCAAGACATTTGAGATGGAACATATTATTTCCAACTCAAAAGAAAAAGATGTTGCTCTAACTTCCGTTGTTAACTCTGATGACGATGAAGATATTGATTGGAGGGAACTACTAGAGAAGATTGAAACCATCACACTTGGAGAAGAAGAAGTGTCTCTTATTTCTCAACAATTCAACAGGCGCTTGAAGAGGAGAAATAATATTGGAGGACCTTATTCAAAACTCAAGCCAGAGACCCCAACACCGAAATCATCAGGGCGTACACTTGCCAAGTTTCGGTCCTCATCTTCGGAATCTAAGACCTCTAATTCCCAAAGGCCTCTTAGTGAAGTTCAATGTCATAAGTGTAAAGGTTGAGGACACTATAAAAATGAATCTGCAAATACTTTGAGGAAGAAGAACTTGATTGCAAAAGAGTACGATGAAGAGGAAATCGATTCCGAGTCATCTAAAACTGTTCCAGCATTATTTGCTAACATTTTGTGGGATGACGACATTCATGTTGGTAACACCAAAACCAACACCTGGTGTCTGAATGCAGAAGTTGAAGGAACACTTTACAGACGAGAAGCTGAGTGATCGAGGATTTATTAGCACTCTAAGAAATCGTCTCCGCAATAATACAGAGTCGATTGTAGAGCGGTTTCACGAGTCGTGTCTCTCGAGGATAGATATAATTGGCGGTCGGTGTTTTTACTTAATCTTTTGTTAATCTCAATTATACTAATCTATACTAGGAAAACATTAAGTCATTGGTTTGGTTTGAGTTTTATGCTAAAGCTTGAACTGAAATGAAGACTTGAGAATTTACTAACTAAGGCATGAAAATGGAAATTAAAGCTTGCTTGAAATTAACTAATTTTAATGACATAAATGAAACCTAATTAACAACCCTACATAAATGAAAATCTACTAAACTAAGAAAGCTTGCAAATCTCAAAGGTAAAGTGGAGGGAAAAACAAAGCTTGAACATTTAAAGAAGTCAAATGGCATTTAATGAGAAAAGATCAAATTTACCAAAGAGGAAAGCTACTTATAACTTTCAAAGCTCCAATGTTTGTTTGAACAAAAAGAGTAAAAAGTTTCAACATGCAAGCATCAATGGAGTTTTTAAGCAAGAAGAAAAATAAGCTAGAAATTGGAAGTGAGAATTTGAAATTGTCAAGAGAAACAACAACTACAAATTAACAACCAACACACAACAGTAATAAACAACCAAGAACAACAACAATATGAAGGAGAAATATTACTACCAATTTTACTCCAAAGAAGCTTCAAGGTCTATGGCTTACAATCTTCAAAATGTTAATGACCAATTCAACAATAGCTTCACAAAAGATGGAATACAAACTTCTCAACTACTTGCTAATGGAAATATAACTACTAAAACTAACTAAGCTTAAGCTAACTAAGGATTAATCTAGGGTTTAAAGCTTGAAAGGTAATGAAATAGTAAAAGTTGGCTTGGTGGAGATTGAACAAGTACAAAAACTACCAAGGGAGGATAAGGTTGGTGGAGAAAGGGGCTGGGCTATTTATACAAAAATGCAGGGGCAAAATTATCAAAACAAGTCAAAAACCACAAAAATTCATGCGTTTCAGTCGATCGACTGACAGTTGATAGAATATTTCATCTTCAAATGCCAAACTCACTGTTTCAGAGTCAATCTGGCACGGTTCAGTCGATCGACTGCATGTCAGTCAATCGACTGACGTGGTTGCTCCCGGCTCAGTTTTTCTCGTTTCTGCTCTAGCCGTCCGTCGGTTGTCATTCATTGCATGCGCTATATTCCAATCCGAGTCGAGTGGGATGCCTCCAAATGTGCGCGGGCTCTTCTTGGTCATCCTATGGACAAAAGTACGAAAAAGAGTGAAAAACTACGAAAATATCACAAAAAACCGCGCAAATGATACAAAAACTTAAAACTAGCAAAACAGTCCAAAACGACTCCAAATACCCATAAATGCAAGCAAAACATATGCAAACGCCGACACAAAAATGGTACAAAAAACGCGTACAAAAAGGTACAAATCACTGAGAATTGAATATGAAGAATTATTTGCCAACTGGGGTAATCAACTGCTTAAAGTCAAGGCTTTTATGATCAAGGTGGACAAACTGACTCATGAAAAAGATGATCAACTTAATATTATTGTCCGTTTGGAGTCGACACTCACTAGAAAAGATGCTAAGCTAGAATATGAGAAGACTGATTTGAAGAAGATCCAAGAAACCCCCACGAACCTTAACAAGGGCAAGCGAAGCTTGACGAAATTTTGGAAATAAGTATCCCAGATTCATCGAAACACGGGATTGGATACAAGTCTGATCAACAAATGCTAGAATCAAGCCAAAAATTTTAAAAGATCAAACGCCACAAGAGGGGAAGAAGACAATACGTGTGTCATCACTGTGGTGAACGAGGTCACATTCGAACATTCTGCTGGAAAATTACTGGCAAACAAAATCGTTTTAAAAGGTCGAAACTGTCTGCTGAGTTCCGTGACGGTTTTCGTGTTCCTAACACCAAAACTGACACCAAACTCAAACAGTTCAGGGTCAAAAGGAACGAGATCAAATGCAATATAATCTATTCATCTCTAAAATCCCACATTCCTGGAGCTTGGTACTTTGACAGCGGATGCTCTAAACATATGACCGGGTCAGAAGATCTACTCTCGAATATTGTCAAGTTTCAAGGAGGAAAAGTGAAGTACGGTGGAGGTGCAAATGGTCAGATCATTTTCTAAGGAACCCTTCATGTCCCCGGGATTATAAAGATTGAAAATATATTGCTTGTTGAAGGCTTAACTGCAAACTTGATAAGTATTAACCAACTCTGCGATGGTGGGTTTAGTGTCAAGTTCACTCATGAAAAGTGCGAAGTTTATGATGAGGACAATGCTTGTATTCTTACTGGTTAGAGGACTTCGGAAAAATGCTACCAAATAAATGGTGATGTATTTTGCAAGCTATCTCAACTGAGTGATGTCGAGGTATGGCACCAAACGCTCGGGCATGTCAATTACAAGATGTTGGAGAGATTGGTCAAGAAGGAAATGGTGAATGGATTACCTAAGCTTAACACAAAAATCACTCCAGTCTGCGAAGCATGTCAGAAAGGGAAACAGGTCAGAGTGTCACATCCTAATATATGCTGAGTCTCAATACATCAAATTTTTTTGAACTTCTTCATATGGATCTTATGGGTCCACTTGAAGTAGAAATCCTTGGTGGTAAGAGGTACGTACTTGTGATTGTTGGTGATTTCTCTCGTTTTACATGTGTAGAATTTTTAAAAGAAGAATCTGAGTCTTTCGAATCGTTTAAAAAACTTGCGAAAAAGTTATGTGTTCGTTTTGGTGTGAGTATAGGTAGAATTAGGTCAGGCCATGGGAAAGAGTTTGATAATGTGTCTTTTTCAAATTATTGTTCCAAAGTTGGATTAACAAATGAATTTTTCTCACCCATCACCCCCCAACAAAATGGGATAGTCGAACGTAAAAATAGATCTCTTGCAAAAATGACTAGAACTATGCTTATTTCAAATTGGATTGCAAAACATTTTTGGGGGGAAGCAATGAATACTTCATGCCACATAATTAATATGGTGTATTTTGGACCTGGGTTGTGTGTTACTCCCTATGAGTTTTTGGTGGGCAAAAAAGCCAAATTTGAGTTATTTTCATATTTTTGGGTGCATTTGTTATGTGTTGAATGATAGGAATCATCTTGAAAAACTTGACTCAAAGAGTGATAAATTATCTTCATGGGATATTCTTGAAATAGTCATGCATATAGAGTGTATAATCTTAGAACGCGCTGCATGATTGCGTTAGTAAATATCAAGTTTGATGATATGACTAGTGTGTGTTAAACCTGCTGAGAACAATGATCTTGTTTATGATCAGAATCCTCAAGAAAATGTTACGGTTGGTATAGATGAAACTGCAGGTAAAGAAATTGAAGATGCAAGTGGTGACGGTACTGATGACATGACACCAAACTTGACACCAACTCAGGCTGCTCCAGAATCCGATTCAGACTCAGATGAGGAATCTCCAGATGATCAAATTATCTTACATCCGAGGGATATACCCTCGAGAATTCAGAAGAACCATCCTACGGACCAAATCATTGGAGATCTCGATGAAAGAAGCACAAGAAGGCACCAAATAAACTTCAGAGAGATGGTAAGGTATGTTTACTTATCTACTAACTATTCTCAAATTCGAGAAACTCTGTTTCTTTCTAAAACAGAATCAAAACGTGCAGAGGATGCTCTTAAATATGAGTTCTGGATAAAGGCCATGCAAGAAGGGTTGGACCAATTTGCTAAGAACGATGTTTGGGACTTAGTTCCTCGTCTAGAAAATTCACACGTTACTGGTACGAAGTGGATCTTCAAGAATAAAACGGATGAGGCTAGAAATATTGTGAGAAATAAGGCACGATTGGCTGCACAAGGATACACTAAAATTGAAGGTATTGATGTTGATGAGACATTTACTCCAGTTGCTTGTATTGAATCGGTAAGACTATTACTTGTTGTAGCATGCCATATGAAAATGTATCTACATCAAATGGACATAAAAAGTCTTTTTCTTAATGGAGTTTTAAGTGAAGAAGTATTTCTTGAACAACCTAAAGGGTTTGTTGATCCTCACAAATCAGATTTTGTTTTAAAATTGAAAAAGGCTTTGCATGGTTTAAAGCAAGCTCCCAGAGCTTGGTATGAAAGGTTGACTCGACATTTTCTTTTCTTAAATTTTAAACGAGTTAAAGTTGACAAAACCTTATTTATCCTTAGATCGAACTAGCACTTTTTGATTGTTCAAATTTATGTAGATGATATAATTTTGGATCTACTAACGAGCAGATGGTGAGTGAGTTTATTACGAGAATGTCTGACACATTCGAGATAAGTATGGAAGGTAATCTCTCTTATTTTCTTGGTTAGCAAATTAAACAGATGGATGCCGATATTTCTCTCTCTCAGTCCAAATATGCTAAGAATCTTGTTAAGAAGTTTGGGTTAGAGAATGTTACACATAAGAAAACATCGTTAGGAAAAACCATGAAATTGTCTAAAGATGATGTTGGTATTAGTGTTGATAACACCTTGTATAAAAGCATGATAGGGAGTCTCTTATACTTGATGGCTAGCAGGCTGGATATTATGTATAGTGTATGTCTATGTGCTAGGTATCAGTCAAATCCTAAAGAATCTCACTTAAAAACTGTTAAACGAATCATTAGGTATATAGCTGGTACAAGTGATTTGGGTGTTTGGTATATTAAGGAAACAAGTACTGAACTTGTAGGATATACGGACTCGGATTGGGCTGGGGATGTTGTGGATAGCAAGAGTACTACTGGGGGTTGTTTTTTCATGGGTAATAATCTTATCTCTTGGTATAGCAAACAACAAAATTGCATTTCTCGTTCTAAAGCTGAAGCCGAGTATATTGCAGCTGGAAGTGCTTGCACACAGTTACTTTGGATGAACCAAATGATAGAGGACTACGGTCTACATAGTAGAATTTTGACTGTGCTATGTGATAATTCCAGTGCCATTGATATCTCAAAAAATCCGGTCCAGCACTCATGAATCAAACACATTGACATAAGGTACCACTTTATTCGTGACTTGGTTGAGAGAAATATGGTTAATTTCGAGCACATTGGGACAGACAATCAACTTGATGAGATCTTCACAAAGGCATTAGATATAGAGACCTTCTCTCATTTGAGAAGAGATCTCGGAATGTGCATCGTTTAAGTTCGTGTCGGTTTTGATGTCATGACACCTAAACTGTCTTCAGTCTTGACATCTGTAGATTTTTGCATGCATGTTTATTTTCTTTTTCATACATATCTTGAATGCATTGGGTCTGATTGAAGTGCAAAAATGTCATGTGTTGTGATAAAAATTGTGGTAAAAAGACTAACCTTTTTCTATTGGTGATTGTGGAATATTCCTGTAGAAACAAGTTTTCTCCTAGGTCCAAAGAAAAATGGGTGTTAATTTTTATAGTAACTGCTAAAATATAAGTAAGTTTATGTTATAGTTACTGAAAAGATAAACAAAATCTGAAAAAAAAAAATCCAATCTTTAATTTTCACCTCCTTAAGTGATTCTGACGTAGTCATTAACTCGGGTTAAGGGGTTTATTTTCATTGACTTCACATGAAGTAATGTTAGTTATAATGTCATCACATAAAAAGCAACACTTATCATGTCACTTAAACCATTAGTTGTATTTTTATTTTTAGGCATCAATTAGGATATTCATACTTTGTGAAGATGCCATTTTGCTTTGTGTTCTGTTGCTTGTGCTTGTGATATTTCCCTTAATTCTCTTGATCATATTATGAATTTTGCTAACCGAATGTTTCAGTGGCATTAAAATCGAAGGATTAGACCAGTAATAAGGGGTTAATTTGGCGAGTGAAAAATTGCTTTGCAAAGAATTTGTTCAACTATGGTGATGGTTTTTGAAAATCCAGCTCTATCTCGGTTTTATATGTAATTGAGATTTGTGGTTTTAATTTTAAATAAAATATAACAAGGGAGATATTGGTTTGGCTTGAGATCGTGTTTTTTTTTTTTTTTGGAGAAGGAGTGGGGATTTTTTTTAAGGAAAGAAATATTRTGGGTCTTAAAATAGGTAGTTGTGATAGTGGGGGGGTTATTTATTCGGTTTATTTTTTATTTACCCGTTTCCTTCCCTACAACGGTCATCTTTACCCAAATTGAAAAGCTAGGGATTTTTACCTTATCTTCTCTCTCAATTTTACTGCCAATAGCACACAATCCTCCAACGACATTTAATCCTCTCTCTTGATTTTACTTGCCTCTGTGGTTTCTTTCAACTTTCTCCTGCAGAATGTCGAACTCTTCGTCACCTAGAAAAAACTCAGAGCTTCCAGCGGGCGTGCGCTTCCCCACCGGTGAACAAGGTCCGGTGAATTTTCCGAGATACACCGCCATGGATATTCGTGAGGAGGTTGGTGGTGTTGTAACACCAAACCCATCACATACTGGTGCTGCTGCTGCAAACTCCTCTATGATCACCACTGAAGAACTGATTTCAGTCACAGTTGCCTCCGACGCTATTCCAGTGGCTCAACTTCTACCCGGACAAATGGGAAACGAAATTGACGTGGACACCCCCCCAAATTTGTTGTTCATTTCACAGATTTTTGGTCTAGTTGGGAATCCCTCTTTGAAGAGGTCGCGCCGGCTTCGAAATATTTCCCCAGGAATAATTCCGGTGGCTGTTCCCAAGAGTCAGGCGGGTGAGCACCGTCATGTGCCCATTGAGAACATGAATTTGGTTGAGGAAGTTACAGCTATGACGGAGTCGGAAGATGACGAGTACATGCCCCCCTGAGATAGTTGTCTCGCCACCATTTTCTTCTTCTCCACAGTTGTCCAAGTCCACCACTCCTCACCGGAAACAGACAGTGCATCTGGGTGACATTAAAATTCTGCCAGTTTCTGATGATTCAAGTTCTTTTGATACCCCGTACACTATTCTCATTTTTTTCGATGGAGAAGATGAAGGTCCATCCCGTATAATGGTTGCCGACCCTCCTTTGACTCCTTTCAATATGACTCAACCGGAGACCGAGGCCAGCTTCTCCTCGGTTTCTGATGATGATAACACATTGGATGTCATGTTGTCTGCTCTGAAGTCCAGCAAGGCTAAATCCAAAAGCTCACGAGCTGCCCAGGAAATTGGTGATGATTCTGGTATTGTGTCACCAAACCTGACATCACCTGCAGTTGATCCAGTTTCCTCCTCCAGATCCGATTCTGATGATGCTCCCTCTGAAAGTGCACCGATCCATTCAGTTGCGTCTGAGAAATCTTTTGACGATTCCCTGCTTCAGGATGTTAAGATTGAAGACATGATTCCAGTGTCTAACAAGTTTTTGATCAGAGAGGCCGAGGAGATGTTTCCAGGATATCATTTTCGTGGAATGATTGATGAACGTCAGGTACTGGTGGACGAATTCAAAAAGTAAAATCTGATTGCATTTTTTGAAAGCAAAGGTATATACTCTACTGTATCCACTGCTATGCCTTTTGTCCGTGATGTTGTGTTGGAGTTCTATGCAAATATGCTCCCTCCATTGTTGATCATAAGTCAGCGGATTTTGGAAAAGTTTTTGTGCGTGAAATGATTTATTCATTTACACCTGATTTGATTAATGAGCTGTTTAGGACTGAGATTTATCACGGGGATTCGACTGTTGATGATATGAACGAGTTTTTTGGGTTTTTATCTGGTGGTATGCTTAAGAAGTGGCGTGAGCAGTTACCTAGCACGCGCTTATCCTCCCCGTACTCTGTTTTGCACAAAGTGGTCATTTGTAACTGAGTTCCAACAAAGAATGCTACGGTTGTCACGCGTCCTCAACCTCAGTTTCTGTTCAAGCTAGGCCGAGGTATAAAATTCAATTTTGGCCAGCACGTGTTTGATGTTGTCACCCGGTTTGCAACGTCCAAGGCAACTTCCTCCTTTTGTTTTCCTTCCCTCGTTTTTAGTCTTCTTGGGAATCAAGGCTTTCGCCCTAATGAGGATGCTGTTTTCACTGGAGAGACGGAATGGTTTTCATTGCATGGACAACATATGACTGGAGCTCGCATTGTGGATCTTCCGTGACAGGCACCTGCTAGAGCTGCTGGTGCTTCTGATGTTGGTTCTGGTGATGGTAACACCAGTTCTAACACCGTTCAATTTTCTGCTCCATTGGTGTGGGCTCAGGTTTCTTTGCTTGATCATCAAATTGTCCAGATGCAGGATCAGGTTGTGCGGTTACAGGCTCTTCATGACTCATTCATTGAGGCCCTTTTGCTTTTCGGACAAAAATGGGAGAGTGTGACGACGTGACGGATGTTGGTGACGCGGTTGCTGATAATGCGGATGATGGGGATGGAGACAATGCAGTTGTAGCTGAAGAGGACAATGCTGATGAGGATATGGCTCGTTTGGCCACGGGCAAGAGGACGAGGAAGTCGAGGAAGAGGAAGGCTAGAGATGATAGGACTTCTCGTCGTGCGATGAGGACTCGTAGAACTACGAATTTACATGCTATTAATAATTCAATGATCAAGAAATTCAAGTTTTTATACAGAAAGTCCTTAAGATAAATCGAACAAAATTAAGATTTTTCGTAGAAAAATTACAAAATGAGTTACTCGTTTAGAATATTCCACATAATCAACGAAGTAATTGAGTGTTTGTTTACCCTTGTAACTTATTGATCTAAAACAACTCAAAACAAAAACAAATAGTCTCTTTCTTGTGTTTCTCCGACCGCTATCGTTTTACTCCTCCATCTAGATTTCAGCTTAATGTAGCTCAAAGTGAGGTGGCCAAGTCTGTAACTAAGAGGGGACAAAAAAACATATTACGAAATTAAAAATAAATAAATAAATAAATAAATAAATAAATAAATATATATATATATATATATATATATATATATATATATATATATATATATATATATATAAAATGAGAGTAACAGCATCCCCCTATGATCACTTCTTTTCCTTTATCTAAGTATGTGGGCAACTCGGTTTTTAATGGTACAACCTATATTAAATTTCACCCGTGTTATTTTATTTTCTTTCTTTTTCTATCAAACAGTGTAATATATATTTATCATATAAATAACCTATTTTTATTATGAAATCTTACATGAAAAACATGTTTTATCCGACAACAATTTTTTCTTTATTATAGATATCACAAAGGGATGATATATATATATATATATATATATATATATATATATATATATATATATATATATAAGAGGCGGATATAGAAAATTTCTTTTGGTGGGGCACTGAGTTACCGATGTAAACAACGCAATAATATATAATATAAAGAAAAAACAAAAATAAAATTGTTAAAATTATAATTAAAAAATCACATTACACAACAAGTACACAATCTAAAATAATAATTAAATAAAAATTCATAAAAATTATTCTCGTTGAGTTTTTATATTTTGCAATAGACTTTACAAACGTATAATTATTAACATTTAAAAATGAATCATTCTCTAGATACGTAACCAAATAATTGTTCAAAAAATAATAAATCAACACTTGAGAATTCACATGGATAGAACTCAACAAATCGAATTAATTTTGTTATGTAAATGAAATTAAAAAAAAATCATTGGCGGAAATAAAAGTAAGACATACAAATTAGTAATTTTTACTTACCTCACACCGATTTTCAAGTTCTTGCAATTGTAAATCAATATTATTAAAGGATTTGAAGTTGAAAACCGATTTTCAAGTTCTTGCAATTGTAAATCAATATCCATTAAAGGATTTGAAGTTGAAAATGATGAAGAATTTTCAATTGTAGCGTGACACCACAAAATTCCCGTCTTCGTGGGATAACTAAACCACAACATTTGAAAATAAAATAAAATAATCTCTCCACAAATCAAGTTAAGTCACAAACATTTGAACAATTCAAAACCCATAGTTATTTCATTTTACACCGACTAACAAATACCCAACAAAACTCTTAGAAAAAATGGGACACAGGTACTTAATACAAAAGAGAGTTCAAATTTTCTACTTCAGTCAAATATATCATTGGAAACTATTTCATACATACCTTTAAATTCTCTAATTCTAAGAGATTTTGATTAGATTTTCAAAATTTGAAGGATTATTTTCCTTCGTTATTTTTTATTTTCAGTAGCCTTGTTTGTTTTCTTTAATAGTCATAATTTTTTTCTTTTTCTAATTATTTGGATTTGGGCAAATACCACAAATATGACTTGGATAATTGAGAATTACCTTTCTCTTCTATGGGCTACCTGCCCATTCAATTTGGATAAGACCACATTCCACAAAGTGTATTTGGTGGGGCACTTTATTAGGATTATTGTATTTTTTATTTTTTTAAATTTCTAATACATAATTAATTAAAAAAATTAAAAATTTTAGTGGGGCCTGTGCCACCCAGGCCCCACTATAGATCCGCCTATATATATAGGATTGCGTTCAAATGAGAAACACGTCATTATATGTGAACCTAGGGACTAATCCTGGCCTTAGATCTAATATTGCACAGTGCAATTATAAGTCCAGGTTCATTGTGCTTTTTACACAGTACTGTAGTGCTAAAATCAGTCCAGTTTTTTTAATTTAATTATATATATATATTTTTTACGTTTTTAAACATGCAATATGTATCTTAAATTGTAGATCTTGAGAATGTGATTAATTTGATA
>BMAC01000046.1:2378923-2414635 GCA_014905375.1 Phtheirospermum japonicum | reverse complement strand
CCCATAATAATAATATAATAATAATAATAATAATAATAATAATAATAATAATAATAATAATAATAATATCAATACACCACCACCTCCCGCCGGCCACTCCCACCGCCGCCGCCGGAAAATTTACCCACGAGGTTCTTATTTTTATTTTTCTTGCCCAACAAATATAAATTTAGAAATCTACCTGTAAAGTAAGAAATGTTTAATAAGAAGTTTTCTTACTTTTTCATACAAAAAAAAAAAATGAGATTTTCACTATAAAGTAAGGTTTTTTCTTTTTATTTTTGAACATAAATTAAAAATATATTTATTTTAGAAAATAAAGTAAGAAATTTCACTATAAAATAAGAACTTTTCCTACTTTTTCGAATATAAAATAACAAACTTTCTTACTTTAAAAGATATAAAGTAAGGAATTTTATTAATTTTTTGAACATAAAGTATGAAATTTCACTATAAAATAATATATAATTTGTATTAAATAAGAAAATACATAATAATAATTTGCTATTAAGCAATAATTTTTTCTTTCTATTTTTTTTGGCAAAACAAAAGTGTGTAATAAGTAAAAGAAAAAGTATGTAATAAGTAAAAAATACATAACAATATTTGCACATCAAGGCAAGAAACTTTTGCAATCAAATAAAATACTTTTTGTCATCAAGTATGAATTTTTGGACATTAAATAAAAAACCTGTTACATATAGTAAGAAATTCGGACATATAGTAAGAAATATTTCTGGTGACTGAAATTATTTTTTGGACATTAAGTAAAAAATGTTTGGACATATAGTAATAAATGTTTGCACATATAGTAAAAAATACATACATATAGTAAGAAAAATAATTGGGTTGAAAAAAAAAACTGACTGCACTGACTCCATGGACATGTAGTAAGAAATTCAGACATACAGTAAAAAATTCTGCCAGGAAAAAAAAAAGTCGAAAATAAATTTCGGCAGTCAGAAAATATTTTTCGATGATCAGGAAAAGAAAATGTGACCGGAAAAAAATTCCGGCGGCCGGAAAATTTTTCGGCCGACCGGCGGCTAACTTTATATTTGCTGGCAAAAAAAAAAGAATCTTGCCGGAAAATTTTCCGCCGGTGGCAGGTGGCCCCATTTTTTTTAATTATTATTAGTATTATTATTAGTTATTATTATTATTAGTTATTTTAATAGTAAGGGTATTGTGGTATGTTCATATCTTAATTTTAGACTATTTGACAAAAAGTAGGTATTGTTTGACTTAAAATTGGATGGAGAACTAATTGACAAATGAATCTCCACCTGGTACTATTTGACAATTTCCCCTTACATATATATATATATATGATAAAATTTGAAACATTGTAATATATATAATATTTCAAATAATTTATTTTAATATACATTGCACGGACAGATACCACAAGTTGAATTTATCAATTAATCACGATAATCCTTATTCCACTGTTTGACCAAGCAACAACAATGTGTAATTTGACTAGTACATCAAACCGATTGTCATTTACATTGAGAAGTTTGTGTCAAGCGCCCCCTCAAAGTTTGTTGAGGTCACTTTCCGATACAAAGAGGCCATGCAAGCCATTGGGAATCCGTTGCGGCAGCTTAACGGCGGCGATTATGTCAAGGTTCGGAGACTTTGCATCCATAACCAAAAACTTGGATTCTTGAGCATTCGTATCATGTACATATGTTATTAAATAACCATCATCCTCCTCCGCCCTCGGATTATTCGGGTCCTTTGCTACGAAAACTGATTCGCCGCTGTAGGAGCCCGGCCTGTACAGATGCCTAGCCACCGTGCAATCACCGCCACCCTCCTCCGTTAGTGATAGATCAAGTTTCTCCACCCCGGCCGTTCCGTCTATTAACGCTGCGTATACATACCTGTATGTATATGGAGAAATTATTAAATTAGTCAACTCAAGTTCAATCAGAAATTTGACTATTAATATTGTATCCAATCATCAGAATAATGTGGATAATATTATTAATTTGCCTGTTCTTTTTGTTAGCATAAGCTGGATTGATAGTCACGAATTCATGAAGCCGTCCAGCCGCCGACAACAGCCGCCTCTTCACGCTCTTCGTCTTAACGTCTATCGTAACCTTCTCCAACATTAAATCCGAACACTCGATCTTTTTGATAATATTCTCCACCTTCCAACTATTTGTGGCCACCATCACGATTGTGTTGCCGCCATCCTCTTCCCACGAATTGATCAAGTGGAACATGTTGAACCCCGGCACATCGATCCACCGCATCTCGCCCCCATCCACCGCGTCTTTGGGAATGATCCCAACCCGTGGGATTTTACTGAAATCGACCCCCACCGGCGAATCCCGGCCCCTCAAAACCCACGCAGGGTTTATCACCAGCTGTGAGTCGGGGAATAACACGTAATTCTCCGTGATCCCAAAGTCGTGCACGACCGTGCAATCCAACTTGGAAAATATTGGCAGGTCCTTTTGTTTCCTCCCCTTACGGTCTATCCGATGGAACGTCAGGAAGGGACGTGTGGGCCCGTATCTATAAGCAAACGCATCTCCGGTTTCTAAATCAATTTTCGGGTGCCCGGTCATCCTCGCAAACGACGCCTCGGTGCTGTTAAAATCGTGGCGCCCGAGCGTTATTACATCCCCGTCCTCCGTGACTTTTATCTCGTAGGGGAGATCGGATTCGCACAGCGCAAAGAGCCGGCCGGCGAATAGAGCAACGGCTGTGTTGGCCACGCCGAACCCATGTCTCACCGGATCAAACTGCCTCGCAATGAACACGCGCGCTGCGATTAGGAACACACGGGCTACAGACGCGGCAGGGCCGTTGAAGCAGGCGATGAAACTAGGGACGATGGAGTAACCGGTTTCGCTCTCCACTTTGTATTTGTGAGTCTTGACGTAGCGGCAACAAAAAGTGGCTTTGCCTTTGGAGATCTTGACCACGTGGAGCATCCCGTCGCCGTCTAAGAAATGATAAGGGCCATTCGGGACGAACAGAGGGTTGGGCCCGTTGCGGATGTAAGCTCCGTCGAGGCAAGATGGGAGAGATCCCTCCACGACCGGGCATGGGGTGGGGGGATACTCGTCCACCGGTTTGAAGTTGCCGGTGAGGACTTGTTTGGGATCGATGGCGGAGTGAAGGGGTTGGTCGAGGAAGGTGGATATGAGGTCATCAAATGTATTGAGGATGTTATCGACGAGATAGGAAAATCGATTCTTGTTGTTTAGATTCATATGTGCTGATTGTTTGGAGGATGGTGAAATGTTGATCAGTATTTCATAAGATGTTTGAGCAATGTGTTTGTGAAACAGCTTCTTTATGGGGTGAAATGTGATAAAAGGAAACTTAGCTGTGATCATAGGTTTTTGACAAGGCCTCCTCACATTAGTAATAATGAGCTTAGATGATGATAATGGAACATGGAATGCTTGAGGATGTCTTGGAAGGAAACTAGAGGAACAAATTAGTTGGGCTTCCATTTATGGAAAATTAGTTGGGCTTCCATTTATGGAGTACTGAGAAGTTTAAATAGCTTGCAGAGCTGTTAAATAGGAGTGTTTTGAAAACCGGACCGGACCGGCCAGTCTGACTGGGTTAACCGGGAACCGATCCCAGTTCTGGTCCAGTTTTTTACCTGGTCCGGGTGGCTAAATACCAGTGCCACCCGATAAGACCCGGTAAAAATCGGTAAAATCAGCGAACCAGTGAATCGGTAAAAAATGGTTCTAATCTTTTTTCTTTTTTTCTTTTAGTTAAAAAAATAAAAATAGGTAGTTCCAAATATAAACTTAGCATCATGATTGTTTTAAGTGATCCTAAAATTGTAAATGATCTTGAATTTTAAATGATCAAAATTCATTATTTGCAAACTTTCTATTTCAATATTGTTTTAAATGATCCTAAATTTTTGTTATTATAATAAATTCATATAAAATGAGACCGACTTTGAATGAATGTGTTGGATAATATAATTGTACGTGGTATATATGATATTAATATTACTGCTATTTTTATTGTAATATTATTATTATTTACAATATATATATATATATATATTAAATAAGTATTAAATATATTTTAATTTTTTAATCTAATCTCAATATAATGCATTGATACACATTATATATCTATATGAACAAATTAGTGTCTTGTGCTGAGAAAAAAAGAAAAAAAATTAATAATACATTAATATTCCGTATACTACAAGCTAGATGTACGACTTTTTTCCATAAAATTATCAGTACCCTATAGATTTTAAGTTTTTATATTATATCTTCACATGTGACACGCAAGTGTTGTATGTTTTACATTTTTCAAATTCAATTTTCTACGGGTTTCATCATCAAGTTTAGGGTATTTTGATATACTTTACAGCTAATTTCGTGACTCACGGTAAAAAAAATTTGAAAACTCTTTATTGAATACCAGTTTTACTGTAATTAGAACATATAATGATTTGTGTGTAAAAAGTATTTATTGTGAATAATAATATTCATGTAAATAGAATAAATAATTTTACAATTTGTATGTCCAATTTTCAATATTATCAATTTAGTATTTGTAATAAATATTATTATTTTTTTAAATCCCGCATAATATGCTGGTGTTAAAATAGTGTGTGTGTGTGTGTATATATATATATATATATATATATATATATATATATATATATATATATATATATATATATATATATATATTCAACCGGTCTTTGTATTTAATTGTGTAACAAATCATTTATTAATGTTGATTTAAAGAAATTAGGGCATTTGACTAGATCCACGGAGAGAGTATACTATGGACTCATGTGCACCCAGTAATTTAGTTTATCATTGCATATATCTGGCATATATCATCACATATAACTGGTACATATCATCACATATAACTGATACATATCATCACAAGTAATTGAAATTTAAATCTAAAATTTAAAACCTTAAAATTAAAAAAATAAACCTAAAACAAAAAATTAAACCAAAAAAATGGAAAATTAATCCCTAAAATAAAAAACTAAACCCTCAAATTGAATTTTAAACTCTAAATCCTAAATTTCTTTCGTATATCATCATATAACTGACACATATCATCACATATAACTGGCAGAATGATAGTTTTTTGTCGGGACTGATTTGTACCCTTTTTGTGTCGCGTTTGCATGTGTTTTGCTTGCATTTATGGGTATTAGAAGCCGTTTTGGCCTATTTTGTTAGTTTTAGGTTTTTGTATCATTTGCGCGGTTTTTGTGATGTTTTCGTAGTTTTTCACTCTTTTTCGTACTTTTGGCCGTATGATTACCAAGAGGGGCCTGCGCAAGTTTGGAGGCATCCCACTCGACTCGAATTAGAATGGACAAGCAAGGGATTATAGCGCATGCAAGGAACGACAACCGGCGGACGGCTAGAGCGGAAACGAGAAAAACCAAGACGGGAGCAGCCACGCCAGTCGTTCGACTGAACCTTGCCAAATTGACTGTTAAACAGTGAGTTTGGCGTTTGAAGACGAAGCAATCGATCGACAGATTTCAGTCGATCGACTGTCTGTCGATAGATAGCTTTCAGTTGATTGACTGAAACGCGGGAATTTTTGTGGTTTTTGACCCGTTTTGACGATTTTGCCCCTGTATTTTTGTATAAATATCCCAACCCTTTTCTCCACCAACCTTATCCTCCCTTGGTGGTTTTTGTACTTGTTCAATCTCCACCAAGCCGACTTTTACTATTCCATTTCCTTTCAAACTTTAAAAACTAGATTAATCCTTAGTTAGCTGAAGCTTAGTTAGTTTTAGTAGTTAGATTTCCATTAGCAAGTAGTTGAGAAGTTTGTATTCCATATTTGGTGAAGCTATTGTTGAAGTGGTCCTTAACATTTTGAAGACTGTAAGCCATAGACCTTAAAGTTTCTTTGGAGTAAAACTGGTAGTAATATTTCCCTTCTTATATTGTTCTTGTTGGTTTATTTGTTCTTGTGTTGTTGTTTCTTTTTAGATTTTATGGTGTGTTGTTGTTCTTGCTTTTCAAATCACATTTCATTTCTTAGATTGGTTGTCTTCTCTAGCAAAAACTTCATTGAAGTTCATTTTCAAACTTTTTACTCTTTTTAGTTAGACAAATTATTGGCTTTGAAAGTTATAAGTAGCTTTCCTCTTTGGTAAATTTGACGTTTTCTCATTAAATACCATTTGACTTCTTTAAATGTTCAATCTTTGTTTTTCCCTCCACTTTATCTATCAAACTTTACAAGCTTTCTTAGGTTTAGTAGTTTTCAATTTATTTAAGGTTGTTAATTAGGTTTAATTAATGTCATTAAAATTAGTCATTTTCAAACAAGTTTTTAATTCTCTTTAACCTTTGCATTAGTTAGTGTTTTCAAGTTTTCAATTCAATTCATGCTTTATTATTAAAAACTCAAACCCAAATCAATAACTTATTGCTTTCTTAGGAGTAGATTAGTTTAATTGAGATTAACAAGAGATTAAGTAAAAATACCGACCGCCGATAATATTTATCCTCGAGAGACACGACCCGGGAAAACTTACCGCTCTACAATTGAATCCGTACTATTGCGGAGACGATTCTTTAGAGTGCTAGGAAATATTCGATCAGGGACCCTAAAATGAAAAATTAAATAAAAAATAATAAAAAACTAAACCCTAAAATGAAATATTAAACCCTAAAAATGTAAAATTAAATCCTAAAATGTAAAACTAAACCCTAAAATGGAAATGTAAACCCTAAACTCTAAAATTTTGATACATATCATCACGTATAACTATCATATATCATCACGTATAACACTATATATCATCACGTATAATTTGCTTGCAATTTGCGGAATCCAAAAATATTAATAATGTACAATATATATATTTGATGACTACCTTATATACGTTGACTAGCATTAAACAAACTGACAAAATAACAATAATTTTAAACGTGATGTACGCAATAATTTATAAATCAAGAAAAAAAAAATTGAGATCCACATGTTTGAATTAAGTACACAATAAATAATTGCCATCCCCGGGCCAACCTAATTAGATTGTATATGGTGACATGGGCACACCTTGTTCCCTTCTCCGGGCCAACCTAATTATATTGTATAGGATGACATGGGTACACCATGTTCCCTTCTCCAAGCCAACCTAATTAGATTGTATAGGGTGACATGGGTGCACCATGCATTATGTATTTATTTTTAGAGCAATTTCTATACATAGTTGATAGCTGAAGTATTTATTCTAAGTAATTCGGTAATTTATTACATGCACCCGGTGCACCTTGTTAGATACACTCTATAAAATTTTTTATCATTCATTTATTTGTAATGATATATAATAATTATACGTGATGATATATGGTAGTTATACGTGATGAAATGTGACAAAATTTTTGAGTTTAAGAGTTACTATTCCATTTTAAGGTTTGGTTTTACATTTTAGGGTTTATTTTACTATTTTTAGAGTTTAATTTTTCATTTTAAAGTTTAATTTTCTATTTTCTTATTTAGTTTTCCATTTTAGGGTCCCAATAAAAATCTATCATTCTACCAGTTATATGTGATGATATGTGTTAGTTATATGTAATGATATGTGATAGAAGTTTATGTTTTAGAGTTTAATATTCAATTTCGGGGTTTAGTTTTTCATTTAAAGTTTAGTTTTCCATTTTTAGGATTTATTTTTTTTATTTTAGGTTAATCTTTTACATTTAGGGTTCTAGATTCTAAATTTTAAATTTTAATTATTTGTGATGATATGTATCAGTTATATGTGATGATATGTACTAGTTATATGTGACGATATATGTTAGTTATATGCGATATAATGACTCAAATAATCCAAGTGAAATTATAGCTTCCCATTAACACATAGTACATTGCAACTGAACCATGTTACCTCTAATTCGAACACATGATTAAAATTAGAAAACATAATCATGAATCTATTCTATTTTCTATATCCCACACATCATCTCTCCATTTCATTCCCGCTTTAGGATAATGAAGCAGAAAATATGATTGAATAACTCGATTCCGTACTAGGCATGTTAACTTTTTAGGAGAAATCACACAATCACGAACAAAATCGTAGAAATCATACTCTTTAGGTGTTGTGGTTCCACGATTCCACACAATCACACAAAAATTCTGAACTATATATTACGCTATAAGGGTTTCAGATTTGCCAAACGTTTTATTGATGAACCAGGAAGAAGATGGCGAGAAAGATGAAAGACCACTCGCAAGTACTTCTTTACTGGTTAGGGTAGTATGAGATTCTCAATTGATATTTATCTATAATACGAGGGTTTTTTATACAAAAATTCTGAAATTTCGTATATAAAATGGAGTAGTATATAACTTGCAATTGACATTCATAGATTTGAATTTGTATATTCAAGGAGGAATCAAGATGTCCTTATGTGATTTGTGTGTGTTGAGATTTATGTCAGAGCCAATTCAATTTTCGTTTGTAGTTTGAAAAAAAAAAATCAAACTCATAATAATATGTAGTTTGGTTTAGAATTCAAAGTAGTCTACAATTGTAAAATATTTCCAATATATGGTATTTTTGTATTACCATGCATTCGCGGGATGTTTTCTTTTCTAAATCAAATAAACAAAAACAAATAACAACTAAATTATTAATTTTATTTTTTTGGATTTTTTTTTAGGATAAGCTCGGGTTGTCTCCTGAGAAGCGCTTGTTTAACGTCGAAAGCTCAACGCCCTCTACGAACGATACAATCCCGGGTCCAAGAAAAGATGACGATCGTGCCACGCCTTAGTGTTCTCCAAGAGTAAAAGTGGGCGATTAAAATACCAAGGTAGGCACGGAAAGTAATTCGTAGAAAAATAAAAGCCTCAACTCGCTTCGGAGGTCGAAAAAGTGAGTAATCGATTACTACGAACACATCAAAAATCAATCGGGGCACGGGGCGATCATCGACCTCAAAAAAGATTAAGAAGTCCGTCGGACAAACGGAAAACCCCACGAACACCCCGAACTTCTTCTCTTCTTTGACATCCCCCTCAACGTTTTGAAAAATATTTAATGCTAAATTCGGGCATAGGAGAGGGGGATTCTTCTCGAGTACCTCGACCACCATCTCAGTCTCAACTTCGATCAAAGCATCAGGTGGCACAATAAGAGGCTCGACCATCTCATCCTTCTCTAAATCCGGCACCTCAACTTCTCCATTCTCACCAAGAGCAAGTAAACTCGAATTGCCATCATCCTCCGGGATTTCAAATGACAACATTACTACATCATTATCCAAAATCTCATTAAAAAGCATAAAAGGGTTGATGCACTCAACCAAATCTTCAATAACTTCCTTCTTACACATATCTCCCAAATCTTGCACCATCTCATAATTTGCATAAAGATCGAGCAAACTCGAATTTGCAAGATCCACAATAAGCTCCAACGACAATACCCCAACATTTTTGTCCAAAGCTTCATTGATTAGCACAGGGGGAACAATCTCAACCAAAACCTCTATAGCCTTCTCCTTACACACATCCTCCTTCAAGCTCGAATTCTCAACCTCTAAGACGGGCTCCACCATATCAAGAATCGGCAGCTCTGTTTCACTTGGATATTTGTCTTTCTCGCTCGCCAGTTTTTTGAGAGAAGCGATTAATCGACCCATCATAGTCTCTCTATCCTTCATAGTCTTAGAAAACTCCTGCTGCCACTCCTCTAATTTCTCGTCTGATTCCATTGGAATGGGTGAGGTGCATTCTTCATAGCTCGGGTAGTAAGGAATTGAGTTGGGAGGGCATAAGATTCGTAACTCGTATAATTCTGTATGGCGACAACTTTCTCCAATGGCTCTTCATAAAATATTAATGTGCATGCATTCGCCAAATTTTCCGGTGCTCCACTGTAGTTTTCTAGATCTATGATTTTGCAACGTGATGTTAAGACTCGTGATAGACAACACCAGTGTTAACATCAACCAGTTTGAAACAGTGAACGTAAAAGAGAGTTGGTGTTGTGATTGATGTTAAGTAATACCAATGATAACATCAATCAGAGAACTTATCGAATTGCAGCGGAATAAAAACACACTTGATGAAATTTTAGTCCGTAAGTAAATGTACTTACGGACATGGGTATACAAACCCAAAAACTATATTACTTAATCGTTCAAGAACAAATACAAAAGAGTTTAAGCAATATATGAAAAGCAAATGTATCAAAATGTGATACACAAATACTTGTTGCTACGAATGCCTTGATCTCCTTCGTTGGTTACGCAATGTTGAAGATCTCTTGATTCTGACTTATAGCACCAAGTAGATCTTGTGCTCTGCTCTCTAGAAAACGTCCAACGGTCTTTCTTCAAAACCTAGTTTCGTGCGTGTCTTTGTGTTTTGATATATTTCCTATAAATAACCAAGATTTCTAGTCTTGATAAACAAGTCAAGCTAAAAATAAGGAAATTAGATAAAGACTTAAACTACTTTAATAAATAAATCTAGAGTCCTAAATAGATCAAAGTCTAAGAAAGGCAAATAAACAAAATGGAAAGAAATCATCGAGAATAAAATCCCCAACAATCTCCCCCTTTTGCCTTTTTGGACACACACACAAATGACACAAATAAAACCAAACTCCCCCTGAGTTCAACGACTCCCCCTGAATAAACATTGTTTAACAACCCAAAGCAAAAAAGAAATAAAATGTTTATGAAGCAACTAAACAAAGTAAATTAAGAAAACTAAGAGGGGCATGATCACTCAAAGATCACGAGCGCTCTTAGTTCGGTGAGCAGATGACGATGTCCCTTCATCAGCCTTCCTCTTCCGCAACAGCTTCTTCATCTTGTTTAGTTTCTTGTTTCGCGCCAAGACCTTCTTCCTCCTCTGGTTGTCGTGGATTAAATCATATGAATTTAGAGATGATTCCCATTAAGGCGAATAGAACTCTCCCATGAACTCATCGTAAACTTCCACCCACGTTTGCAAGAAATCAGCCTTCGAATAATTCAACCATTTCCTTGCCCAATCCCTTAGTGCATAATGGAAGAGTCGCATCATCACATGTTTTCCCATAAGGCCGAGAAGAGGGAAAGTCTGGGTGATGTCCTCTTATTCTTTGATGAATTGCACCGGATCCTCGCTCGGATGCTCATAAAAGATCGGGATTCGCTTTATGTAGAAACCGTCAAGATTGTAATCCCGCATCTTGGAGCTCCATGGGATGGTCGGTCGAACGGTACACCTAGCGTGCGGATTATCATATGACTGATAGCCTCGATAGTTAGACATTTTCTCTCTTTTTTTATATTTTATTTATTTATTTATTTTGGGTCGTTGAATATAGACTTCAAGAGATGTACCTTGCATACACAACACTCAACGCACAAGATTAAACGTGCTGGCGGAAAATAATAAAAAAGAACAAAAAGAGAAATCACAAACAAATACTAAAAATAAACGAAACAAAACAAAAACATAAATAAAGATCACGAAGAGCAAACACAAAAATTACAACCTTAGGTTTTCCCGGGCAACGACACTAAAATCTTGATTCAAGCTTTTGTGTACCTACTTATAAATATTTGTCAAATGTTTAAAAGCTTGCTCGCAAGAGTACGAGATCGCGTGTAGGTTGGTAAGCTAAACTGAGTTGATTCTCTCGAGGAAAACTAATCGGAGGTTCCTTTTGTGTTTGATTTCACGAATAATAAAATAATAAAAATGACTAATCTAAACACTCAATCAAGACTTTGAATTAAAAGATGAACAAGGAACTTATAAACTTTGAAAAGGTTTAAGAAAACAAGGGTTCTAGAGCTTCGAATCGTCTCCACGACCACTTTGGCAATTCATTAAAAACCTTACCTACAAGCTAGAGTTGTCAATCCCAACTTGTAGATTTGGAACCCAACAAAACCAATTGATGCTTTTAAACGAATCTAGGCTCTACACCCATAAGATCTAGCCTATAATTATCATCAATCTCAACATCACAATCCCAACATATTCAAGATCACAATTCATCATACATGCCTGGGGTGGGGGGGGGGTGGGGGGGGGGGGGGGTTGAAAGATTGATTATTCTAAATTAAACTAGCAAGCATAAATTAAGAACTAATTAAGCGAAAAAAATTAAAGGCTTACTAATTAACGAAGAAAGAGTAACAATCGTCCAAGCGAAGAAATCCACGAACTTTAACTAATCTAAACTATTAACTATTCTACTTTACCTAAAAACTAGAAATTTAAAACTGAAATTATGAAAAGTAACTAAAAAATTAAAGGACACTCTTAGGGATTGTCAGCCCCTAAGTGGTCTTAGAACCCTAGGAATGTGTGGAAGTGTACCCAAGACGAGTTATAGATGGGTATATATAGTTTTCCAAGTCTTGGAGCACAAATTAGTGTTAAAAACCCGATTCTGGGCCGCTAGTGCTGGCATTAGCGGTCACGGCAACTGCTAGTAGTGACCGCTAACCTCTTAGTTGTTTTGAAACTAAGTAACCCAGTGTGGACAACATACCCAGTGTCAGCTGTAATACTTCAAATCGAGGCCCGATTTCGCCAAAACTTCACTCGTAGGCACACACTCGACTATATCCAGACCAAAATACTTCAAAACACCTGAAATAGATATAAAATTAATTAATTATGATTAAAATACGATAAAATAAGTTGGAGATAAGAAAATACAAAAATATGCTCAATCTATCCAACTTATACCAAAATAAACAATAAAAACTAATAACTAAACCACTAACAAAAATCAAGACAAATTCATGTTAATCAACTACCCCACACTTTATTTGTTTGTTCGTTCTCGAACAAATAATAATTTCAAAGAATAACAAGAATGAAAATAAGTTAAAGCAAAGACTCGTGGCGTGTTAAATAGATAATTTTAAAATATAGATAAATGTAACGCAACCTCAAACGCTAGACCCGTATTACATTGTCGCTCCAAAAACAAAATCATGCATCCTCTCAAAGGGTAATATATATGTGTGTACGCTCAAAAGCCCTCAAATTTTTTCTGCATGAGACGTGTATACGCTCAAATCATCAAAATACAAGCACAATAAACAAGTATTGAAAATAAAAAACTTATCATCGCATATTAAGTGTGTAACCAACAAAGAATCGGAAAAGGTCTTTTCGGGTTGTAATGTAGGCCCTTTGGATGGTATGCAATATATAAGTCGTGTGGCTAACTAACGATCTGCCGTGATCAATAACTCACCAAACTATCTTATTCGCGAAGTAATGTGCTTCACCTCATTCAAAAGAAACCTCACTAAACTCTCATTGCATAGCCTTTACACTTAGGTTATTTCTCAACCCGCAATTCAAAACCGACTTCTACACAAACCACTTAAACAATGTAGAAGCTTATGATACGCTTCCTCTTTCAAAAATATCTCTTACCTCTTAAACATTAGGCTTCATATGAAAATAAACAGAACACAAGCCTTTATAAACAAAGACAATGACTCAACAAGATTCACCATCCTCTTTATTCCCTTTTCTATTATTTTCTTTTTATTATTATTATTATTATTTATTTTTTTGAAAGATGGCGATCTTTAACACTTATTACAAACTTTTCATAAATTCCTGATCAAAATTTCAAAACACAAATAACCAAAAAAAATTACTAACTCTTACCCCACGCTTTTAATGAAGTAAGAGTCGACTCATAAACACTCATGGCTATAGGAAATGGATATGTGACTATGATTGGCTCATTCGAAATTTATAGTGGCTAATATATATGGGTTATGGCTGGAATAAGGGTTCTGTGCCTTAAAGTCATATTCAAAGTTAACTACACACAACAATTTCAAAGAGACCTCAAAACAAAACTCACTCAAGTACATGTAATGATGTTAAACACTCATGCTACTCACTGACTTTTGCATGAATTTTTCTTGAATTGACGCTGTTTTTAAGGTTTTGCGAAATCATTTGCGTTCAAGTACTATTTTACAATATATAAATAATAATTTTGAAAAATTCACTTATATACGCTTAAAGACAAGAAATCTCAAATCATACATAGTCAACTTTGACAGGCAAGTTAGACAAACACAATATCGCGCAGGTTTAGCAAAATCACGTATAATATTAGCTACTACAAACCTACGAATTCAAATTGCACAATTAAAAATCATACTCAGTTCATATGTTTTTTGTTTGTTTTAGCATTTAGTATAATTGTGATGATAGAGTTGTTGTTTGTGCAAATTTTGCATAGTAAGTAATTTCATGTTTTTATAACCCTTTTTTTTATCTAGTGTGTAGTATAACATGTTATTTCATACTCTGGAATAGTTTCTTTTATTAAAGTAATATAAGATTTCGTGGTCCAGTATGTAATTCGTACTCTTAAAGATTTTAAAAAGAAAAACTAGTTTGCAATTTCAGTATGAACTTGTAATTCATACTTGCAGTGCATTTCTTTTAAAATTAGTATGAAGTTTCATTGTGCACACTACTGCAAAAACTGCATTTAATGGCATCTAATTAAAGGTAGTTCATTGGAAATCACCTTAAAAATATTTTTAAGATGGTTTGCGGTGAACTACCTTTAATTAGTTATAGCTAAAACTACCATTAAAAAAGTTATTTTACAGCGGTTTATTAAAAACCGTCGTGAAAACTAACACATTTTATGGCGGTTGTTAGTGCACAGACGTAATAAACCGTCGTAAAATGTGTTAATTTTCACGGCGGTTTAATTACAACCGCCGTGAATGTAAAATTAATTTAAGATATTAAATAGGACGAAAATGATAGACATTTTGACCGGCATGCTTTGGGTACCTTTGCTGAAATTGGGGGAATCAGAAATCTCACCACCGGCGATTAGATCCCAATCCGCAATTGAGATCCCCTCCATTTCTTTCAAATTCCCCCAAGCTCTGAGCTAATTTACTCAACTCATTTCATCTAATTGGATCTGCAGACAAACATGGGGAAATGATTCTTTTGTTTCTAAGTTTTCTCCGCCTTTCTCATCGTCCTCTCTTTCTCACTTCCTTTAGTTTCTGCTCAGGTACCTTTTTTTCGTTTGGTTTAATCTATTTTTGGTTCTGTATATGCTTGATTCTGATGTTAAGGGATCTGATTTTTTTCCCGGCAGTCATTTGGAAAATGGAAGCAATGAGTCAAATGCTTCGGGTATGGATCTGGGCCGACGTAGTAAAGTGAGTATTGCGTTTGTTCTGTTTTTGGGTTATTCCTAATACATGATGAGGAAATTGTTTTCTTGTAAGAGTGAAAAATAGTTTGATTGAAGAATCTTGTTAATACATTAATGGCTTTGATTGGGCTTGTATTGAACATTTGGGCTTTTGTTGAGAATGTCTGTAAATATTGAACATAGTCACATAGTGTAGCTACTGTATCTATATGATATAAATGAAGTTTGATAATCATATCTGTAATCTGCTGGACAAATATTTGTGGACAAAATCAAGACTGGTCTTATCTCAGATAGGAAAGATCCCGATTCTCTTAAATCTTGGTGTGGAGTTGGACTTTGGTCTTGGAGTCTTGGATGCTTTCTTCGCAAGTTTTTCCATGATACTTGTCACTGAGGTTAGTCGATTCTATACGTGTTTGGTGACTAATTGAAATTATGGAGAATATGTGTATATTGTGAAACCAACTTTCATTTGTGGAAAAGTTGTCCATTCCTGGCTAGTCCTTTGTTTTGGGACTGCCTTTATAATTCACTTGTCGAAAGACCAAGCAAATTTTAAACTGAGTTTACTCGCTTCATTTGCCATAGCTAGCCACGCACAAAAATGATGTTGGGGTTGCTATAGGAGCTTCTGTAGGACACATGATTTGTACATCATTGGCAGTGATCGGTGGAAGTATGTTGGCTTCGAAAATTTCATAGTGCACTGTTGCCACATTCGGAGGATTGCTATTCATGGGCTTTTCCTTGTCGTCGTATTTCTATCCTCCTCTATGATTCTGGAATGTTTTGTAGATTAGCCCGATCATGGTTTTACAAGCAAGGATGTGTAGCCAAAAATGTTTTTAAGTTTGTTGACTTGACAGCACAAAATCTTTTTTTGCAAAGGAAATGTTAATGACAAATTGCTGAGTTTATGGTTTTGTATAGATAGGAAGTATATTTTACAACCAAACTCATTAATTAAAATCATATGATTGTCTTGTGTATTTCCATGTTTAATTAATCCTGGAACTTAACTGATGGTGTTGCATGCCTATTGATTGATTGATTGAAACAACTTTTGTCTCTGTTTTCATTTTCTTTTCATTTTCAGGATGTCGATGACAAATTGGCACTCGGCAAAGCTCGTGCCAAAGCATGGAATGAGAGTACAAAGGTATGTTATTCTTGGACCAAACAAACCCTGCATCTGTGAAATTCTCGTTATCTTGTGTTTTTACATGTTTAATTCTGGAACTGATTGATTGAAACAAGTTTTGTCTCCGTAAGAGGATGATGAAAAATTGGCACTTTGCAAAGCTGCTGAGTAAGATTTAAGAAAGTGGGTGATTTGTACATATTTGTGTGTGTTTTTCGTTTGTTTTTGCATTTTGTTTTGCGTGTTATAACGGGTTTTAGGTCGTTGTTCTTTTTGTTTTTCTTCTTTTTAGAATTTTTGTAGGTCGTTTCGTTTTTATCCCGTTTAACACCCTTTCTCTCGTTTCGTAAGTTGCCATTCTAATTACGCTTAATTCTCTTTCTCATCTTCGAAACGACAAAAATAGGACGAGGGACGCAAAGCTGTCGATGATCGACGCGTTGTTGACGAGTCGTCAACGCCGACCTTCGACGCGCACCAACGCCGACGTCGAAGGCAACTGTCGACCGACGTGCCGAGAAGTTCCAGCATTCGTCGATCGACGTGGCCCATCGATAGGCACCACCAGCGGAGTCGATGCCCTTGGTCGATCGACACATTGATAGCCACGCGCCACCATCGACCGACGCCAGGTGTCGACGATGGTCTATGCCAGAGACACCATTGATCGACGCAAATCGATGGTCATAACTTTCGTGCGAAATTACCACGACTTCCTCTTCGTCCGACACTATAAAAGCGATGTCCCTCTTCGGCTTGACATCATAAAAGCGATGGGAACCCTAGTTTCTAAGTTTGAACTTTTGAATTCATCTTGTCATCCTAGATTGATCTTTCATTGAATTGAGAACTTTGATTTCTTATTTTCGTACGATTCGGCATTTGGAACGAAGTACTTAACTTCTTTATTGCTCGTTGTTATTATTTCTGCAATTCGTGCCCTATTACATTTGGGTAATTCTTATCTCGATTCTTATTCTTGTTTTTCTTTCTTGAATTTGAATTCTTAGTTTTCATAATATAATTCGTGTTGATTTTGACTTTCGTTGATTTGAATTAACTTGTTGCTGTTTTTATTTGAATTAGCTTGTGGAATTGTTGGGTTAATTGATCGTTCATGCATTCTTGTCTTTTGGATTCGTTGTTGTTGAAAGTTAGTTGATTTCATGCTTATTTGCATTCTTGTCATTTGATCGAGCACGTTTAGCTTTTATCTATGTTTGGTTATTTACTCTTTTGTTTTCAATTATTATGTTTTAAATTCAGTTTGAGGATTCTGTTGAATCGTTTACTTGCTTAGTTAATTTGTTCGTCAATTTGATCGTGGGAATTTAGTGTTTTTAAACAAAACAATCAACCAACTGATTTGATCGCGTGTTTAGTTTATAATTTTGTTTCAATGAACGTTTTCAAATTCCGATTGTCATTTCTTGAGAGATTCGACTCGAGTCAACTTGCCACTTACAACTGTTCCGTTCTCTTGAGGACGAGGTTTTTATTTTTATAAAAAGTAAGTGTTTAAAAAGTCGATTCAAAATCTGGCGCCGTTGCCGGTAATGCTATAGGTTTTCAAAAATGTTCGTTCGTAAGTGATTAGTTAGTGTAGTTTTATTTTGTCTCGATTAGTTTGATTGTTTGTTGAGTGCATGCAAGGACGTAGGTTATTCGGGGGAGAGCTTGTCCGTTCGTTGACAATATCCACAGAGTCAATAGAACGAGAGCCGCACCAGGTAGAGTTGAGGGCGAGAATTCACGAGAAGATCCGATTGACGAGTCATCTATGGATCCTCACAAGACAAACCCAAATTCTCTGAAAGATCAAAACGAGCAAAACGGTGTACAGAACTCGTTCGTGAATCACAATCCACCCGATGCACGGACGTCGTACGCAAACAATAATCAAGGCCCACACTATGCCCTCCCCATTCAATCAAGGGTATCACGATGCTCCACCATACAACCAATATCCTTACAACCAACAAACATACAATCAATGCACACAACCAAATCAACCACCTCACCAACACATCCCACATCTTCAACACGAGCTGCACCAACCATACAATCAACAACCGTACAACCAACAACAACAACCACCGTACAACCAACAACAACAACCATTATACAGTCATCATCAACAACACCAACCGTACCACCAACCGGACTGAAGCCCTTACATGCAGCCCAACGGGCCTTACCAACAACAAGAGCCTCAACCGACCCGAATGCGAGAATTTGCTCGGCCCGTGATTGACTTGTCTACATCATGCATCTGCTTGGGTTCCGAGTCCCGAGACTATAAGATTGAAACCAATCACTTCAATATATTGCCCTCCTTCTATGGGCTGCCAAACGAAGACCCACTTAACTTCATTCAGGAATCTTACTCCGTCATCCAAATCTTTCTACTCCAAGGCCTTCATGAATCAACTGAAAATGCGGTGTTTCTCATACACCTTGAAGGATCGAGCGAAAATATGGCTCATGTCGTTGGAGCCCAATTCTCTTGGTGTACGACCGGTTCATGGCGAAATACTATTCGAACCAAATGACGGCCCAACCCCAGGTAAAGATACCGTCGTTCAGTCAAGCAGATGGGGAAACGTTGCACGAGGCTTGGGAACGTTTCAAAGGACTTCTGACGCAATGCTCACACCATCACTACCTTCCTGAACTCGTCAACCAGTTCTTTTATGATGGGCTCATACTTACCTTTCAGTACATGGTTGACAATGCGGCCGGGGGGATATAGGATTGCGAACGGCCCAAGAAGTGTACGATATATGCGAGTCGATAAGCTACAATTCTCAAGCTACTCTTTCAGTACACCAAAATGATTGCTGAGTTGACGAGGCAAGTGGCCTCATTGCAAACGCAAAACAAGCTACTCTTTCAAGGCGTCCCTCAATCACCAATAACGACCGAGACATGTGGAATTTGTGGAATGTACAGGCATGGGGAAAATGTTTGCCAAGCTACCTTCAATCTGACCAAAGAAATCAAAGAGCAAGCTCAACTCGTCCAAGGTTATCGAGCAAATCAAGTCGGGCAAGGGTTTCAAAATCGTTATCCATGGAACAATGACCCGTATTCACAAACTTACAATCCGGGTTGGAGGAATCACCCGAATTTCTCTTGGTTGAATAATCAAAACAGAGGGAATCAAGGATCTAACGCCAGACAAAAAGGCAATTTTGCCCCCTAAAAACCATATCAACAACAAAGGGGGCAAGGTTCGTTCCAAACATGACCACCTTACCAACCGACACCACAAGGCCAAGCATCTTTCCAACCACCTCCACCGACTCAAGCGCCCATTCCATCAACACTCGACGAGACATTGCGTACACTTACGCAATTCATGCAATGCACTGAAAAGAGGATGGATAGGTTGGAGACGACCATTGGCCAACTTGCCGCATTAATCGGGAAGAACGACCTGGGAAAGTTTCCTAGTCAACCTTCACATGCACAAGACATCACCGTGCTTAGGAGTGGCCGAGTCGTGGACAACAAAATTGCCTCACCCGAAGGAAGTTCGACGCAACCAACCATTCAGAATGATGGTGAGGAGACGAACACCGCCCCTTCCTCGGAAAATGTTGAAAAGGAGATCGAGCCTACCAAGGATCTCCACAAAACATCAAATCCATATAAGCCTCCCATTCCATATCCAAGCATCCTCCAACCGGAAAAGCAAGATAAGTAATTCCTTGATCTATATAATATGCTTTCTAAAATCAATGTGAATTTGGCTTTGCTTGATGTGATAAGAAACGTTCCCGCCTATGTTAAGTTTTTCAAAGACTTAGCATCAAAAAAGAGACGATTTTCTGAAAATGAAAAAAAATTGTTTTTCAAATGCGGCGAGCGTTATCTTTCGCAATCCCCTTCCCCCTAAGGAAAGCGACCTGGGAGTTTTTATATAAAAACAACTCTTGGAAATGGTAAAGAAACTTGGGGTATGCTCGACCTTGGGGCAAGGATCAATTTAATGCCTTTTTCTATCTATGAGCAGTTTGATCTAGGTGCACTTAAACCGACCAAGATGAGACTCCAATTGGCTTGAGTCCAATTCCGAGGGGGTGATTGACCTTTGAGAGCTTAGAGGCGAGGAACCAAATATCGGACCAAAGGCCAAACTTAAACCCCTCCCGATTCATCTGAAGTATGTGTTTCTTGAAGACGGCGAGAAGAAACCCATTATCATTTTCACTGAATTATCGAGTGAAGAAGAGGAGGACTTGATCGTTGTTCTGAAAAAGTTTCAAGGAGCCATTGGGTGGAGCTTGGGAGACATTAAGATGATAATTCCAGCCACGTGCATGCACCACATAGTTTTGGAAGAGGTTACGAAGCCGGTTCGAGACGGTCAACGCCGTTTGAACCCAAATTTGACGGAGGTGGTGAAGAAATAGATTTTTAAATTGTTCGACGAGGGAATCATCTTTCCCATGCCCGATAGTGAATGGGTGAGTCCCGTTCATGTGGTTTCGAAGAAAGGGAGAATCACAATCATTGAAAACAACAAGGGAGAGATCGTGCCAATGAGGTTGACCACCGGGTGGCGCATGTGCATCGACTATAGAAAACTTAATGCCGCCATGAGGAAAGATCATTTCCTGCTCCTATTCATCAATCAGTTGCTCAATAAGTTAGCCAGGAATCAGTACTATTGTTTCCTCGATGGCCTATCCGGATACTACCAAGTCGCTATAGCCCCAGAAGATCAGAAGAAAATAACTTTCACTTGCCCATTCGGAACATTCGCTTTCTGAAGGATGCCTTTCGGCCTATGCAATGCACCGACAACTTTCCAACGTTGCATGTTGTCCATCTTCACATACATGATCGATGACTTCCTCGAGGTCTTCATGGATGACTTTTTGGTATTTGGCTCATCCTTCAACTCTTGTCTTAATAATTTATCAAAAGTGCTCGAACATTGTGTTGATAGTAATCTGACTCTGAGTTGGGAGAAAAGTCATTTTATGGTAAAGAGCGGTATCGTTCTTGGTCATGTGTGTCTTGTACGGTTTAGAGGTTGATAAAGCTAAAATTGTTGTCATTGAGAGTCTACCCCCTCCCACGAATGTTCAGGGCATTAGAAGTTTCTTAGGGCACGTGGGGTTTTATAGGCGATTTATAAAAGATTTTTCCAAAATTAGTCGCCCGTTGTGTCAATTGCTTGGTCTTGATGTGCCTTTAATTTTCTACGAGTCATGTTTAAAAGCGTTCAATTTGATTAAGGAAAATTTGACCACGGCTCCGATGGTCGTTGCCTCAAATTAGTCCCTCCCTTTTGAAATTGTGTGATGCATCGAACGATGCGGTGGGGGCCATTTTGGGTCAACAAGTGGATAGTCTTCTCCGTGTGATTTACTATTCGTGTCTTATGTTGAACGAGGCTCCGAGAAACTATACCACCACTAAAAAGGAACTTTTAGCTGTGTTGTTTTCACTGAAAAAATTTCGGTCGTATATTATTGGGTCTAGAGTCATTTTCCATAGCGATCACGCGGGTCTTTGTCATCTTTTCAACAAAACTCAAAGTAAGCTGCGTTTGATCCGATGGATACTATTGCTCCAAGAAATCGATGTCGAAATTAAAGATTGGAAGGGTTGTGAGAATGTGGTGGCAGATCATTTGTCCCGTCTGAGTGTTGAGGGAAATGTGCACGAGCATGAACGTATAAATGATGCATTTCCCCTTATGCTATTTCTTCTCACCCCACCCCTTGGTTTGCTGACATTGTGAACTTTCTTGCTTGTGGCCATTTGAGGGCCAAACTATCCTTCCAAGAATGGAAGAGATTTCTTTCTATTTGCAGGAATCACTTTTAGGAGGACCCGTTCCTTTTCTGATTCGGGAAAGACGACATCATTCGGAGATGCATTCCCGAGGATGAGCAAAAGAGCATCTTGTCATTTTACCACGATCAACAATGTGGCAGCCACTTCGGAGGATAAAAGACTACTTTCAAGGTCCTCTAGTCGGGATTCTATTGGCCAACGCTATTCAAGGATGCTCACGAGTTTTGCAAGTCCTGCAATCGATGCCAACGAACAAGAAAAATCAGCAAGAGGAACGATATGCCACTGACGAGCAACCTTGTGGTGGAGATTTCTGACGTGTGGGGCATTGACTTCATGGGACCATTTTCGACATCTTTTGGGTACGAGTACATCTTAGTCGTCGTCGACTACGTGTCCAAATGGGTAGAAGCCATTCCCACCATGACATGCGATGCCAAGGTCGTACTCAAATTTCTGCTAGAGAACATTTTTAGTCGGTTCGTGTTCCCGAGGGCTATTATCAGTGATGGAGGCACACATTTCTAAAACAAGTCATTCGAGAAGTTGATGAAAAGATATTGGATCAAGCATAAAAATTCCACGATTTATCATTCTCAGACTTCAGGCTAAGTCGAGACGAGCAACAGGCAAATTAAGGCCATTCTCAAAAAAACTATTCAACCAAGCCATAAAGATTGGTTGGCTAAGCTCATCGACGCTCTTTGGGCGTATCAAATGGCGTATAAGATGGTTCTGGGAACCAGTCCTTATTGGATGGTGTATGGCAAGGTATGCCACCTTTCGATCGATATGGAGCACCGAGCCTATTGGGCTATACGAGCGGTCAACTTTGATTTGATGCAAGCCTGCACTGTACGAGGGCTATAACTTGAAGAGCTCGACGAGATACGGAACGAAGCCTACAAAAATGCCGATATATATAAGAAAAAAGTGAAGCTTCAACACGACAAGAAGCTCACCACTAAAGACCTCAGAGCCGGTATGCAAGTATAACTGTACAACTCTCGTCTCTGGTTGTTTCCCGGGAAGCTCAAGTCACGATAGAGTGGCCCCTTTCTTGTTGAAGAAGTGATGCCATATGGGGTAGTGAGATTGTTGGGTTGTGGAGCCTGAAGTACTGTACATCCAAGCCCTCGTCCACGACGATCCAACTCGCCAGTGAGTTGGCGGGGGGTTGCAGGGGGGCAGCGGCCCCTTGCTATCGGGGGTTCGGGGGATGGCCCCCGAGTCGAATTTTTTGGGGGTATTTCAGGGAGTTCGCGTAAAATTATAACTAGGGTTTTCTTGTTATAAATAGCATAGCTGTGTAATTGTAAATCTATCTCAAAATTATTATAGTCAGAGTGCTATTTTCTTGGCTAAGAATCCAGCATTTCATTAATGAACAAAGCAAATTGAGTTCAAGTATCACTACATACGCTATCTCTTAGAGGAGAAGATCTTGCAACTAGTGAAGATTCGTGGAATTGACAATCCTGCCGATATGTTGACTAAGGTTGTGACCTTGGAGAAGTTGAAACTATACATGGCTTCAACTGGGTATGGAACTTGAGAGGAAGGCTTGGCGCTGCTGAAGTTATGAGTTACGTTGAGAAGATGTAGAGATGGTTACATTCGAGATCAGTCTCCAGGTGGGAGATTGTTGGGTTGTGGAGCCTGAAGTACTGTACATCCAAGCATGGCTGTGTAATTGTAGTACAATGACTGTGTAATTGTAGCCCTATCTCAAAATTATTATAGTACAAACTCTTGGCTTGGCAGCGCCCCCAAACGTAGTCAGAATCTCTCTCTGACGAACTGGGTAAATAACTTCTTGTGTCATTTTTATTGCTTCTCTTTTCATCATATTACTTATAATCCTAACAGAGATTGGTCAATGAGAAGACCAAAGAGAGTTTTCAAGTCAACGGCCACCGCGTCAAGCTGTATTTCCAAGGATCGAGAGTGATTCATGCTGAGAAGACTGAAACTCTCGACAACCCGTCTACTGCCTAGATGGCGCGAATTCATCAAGATAGTGCCGCTAAACAAGCGCTTATTGGGAGGAAACCCAAGCCTTTTCATATCCTTTTTCGATTTATGTATATTTCCTCTCTAACATTCTTCGTTTTTTAATGTTTTGTTGTGTTTTTCTTTGTTTTCCTTTGTTTTTAGAATACTTGGAGGAATTCTCACTGAAGAATGTTGATCAATCGAGTGAAAAACGAGGCACAGGGAAGTAGCCATTGATCGACGCCTGCGTCAATGCGGCGTCGACACCATCATGCTGCCGGCATCAATCGACAGGACAATCAACGACATGTCAACGGGCTCTCTTCCATGGTCGTGGACACTTCGTTGGTCGACGCCCGTTGTCGATAGGCTCTCTGTTCTGGTCGTCAACCTCCGTCGTTCGACGAAGTTGGTCGATGAACTCTCTATTGCAACCATCAACTCTCCATCGATCGACGCCCTGGGTCCACGACCTCTCTGTCCCGACCGTCGACCCCCACGTCTATCGATGGCCCATTGATGCAACCCGAATTCAGCTTTTTTGTTGTATTTAACTAAGATTTTTGCCCTGCCCGCCCAGAATCATATGACCCACAACTCCCCCTTATATAAACAACCCTCCCCTCTCTTCTTTCTCATTTTCTTCCACAACACAATACTTAAAAAAAAGGGTAAAATTTCTTCTCACTCCTTCCAATACTACAATAAGTTCTCTTCAATTTCCATTGAATCTCTCTGTTTTTCGGCGACACTCCATCAGCATTCATCTATTCCGGAGAATTCCCTACACTATTTCCACACTTTCAAACTTTTTCTCCAATTTGAACAAAAAAGGGGGGTTATAATTCGGGTGGCAATTCCAGGTACGAGATTGAGGTAATTCACTTGAAATAATCTTTGGGACTTCAGTATTTATCGATTGGTTGTGTTTGGGGTGCTTTAGGTTCAAGATTTCTCAAATTCTTCCCACTTGAAACACACACTCCACGTGTTTGACAAAAGTTCTAAAAGAACCAAAATTTCAATTTTCCCACCTTTTCAAATCCTTTCCAATCCTAAATTTGAAACCATGCCTCGAGCTGGCAAAAGGGAAGATATCTCGGGAAAATACGGTGCCCCATTTCTGATTTACGAAAAAATGGAGGGGAAGACATTCATGGAAATCAACGGGTGGGAGTTTGCATCCTATCGAGTCATTGACCTCGACGACATCGAGGAATGAGCCCAAGCGGGGGCGGAGCACTATGCCGACATCCTTTGGTATATCCAAACTCTTGGTTGCAAAAGATTCCTCCGGATAGATTTAATCGGTTATCGCGAGTTCATGCTCAAATTATTTTCCACGTTGATGTCGATAATACATTCTCGTGCTGATTGGGCGGCAATGATATTAAGGTGGGCGAGCAAGATTTTGAGGCTATATTTGGGTTGTCTAGCGTGTGTGTTCACCCGATTCCCCAAGACAATGAATTCAACGAAGGTAAATATTGGGCCGACATCGCTAGTGTGCTACTGAGAAATCGCACCCAGTATCCATGTATGAATATTCGAGACGACGCAGTGTATGTCGCCTACAAGATTTTGACACATGTGGTATTGTGCAAGCAGAAGGCCACAAAAGTGACCAAGCCAAAGCTTTTCGTGCTTCAATGGCTACTCAATGGTCGTCGGCCCCAGATTTATCACTTGATCTTGAACGGACTCACAATATCGTGGATAAAAAGCTGGGAAATAAAACTCCACACCTCTCGTTCACCGCGTACATCACTGGCCTCACCCATCACTTCGAGTTCGACCCGACCAACAACGATCTTGGGCCTCTAGGGACATTGAATCTCTCCTTGACGTGCGTTGATATGTGAGAAATTTTGTGGCAGTTAATGGTTTAAAAACATACTTTTATGCGTTTCATAGTGTCATATATAGTTATTTCTCGTTTATATGTTCTTGTGAATGGACGAGCACCAATTATATGTTTTTCATCTATTTTGCAGTATTTTGTGCTCAATTGATGTGACAATAACCACTGGATGGTTCGTAGATTGATTTCGGCGAAGAAAAGTGATGCAACATAAATCCGTCGATCGACATCTGTGTTGATGCGACTTCGACGCCCTGGAGCTGCCGCATCGATCGACCACCCTGTCGACAACCTGGCGATGGAACTCTCTGTTGCCATCAATCTATACCCTATCGATCGACGACCACATCGACGGAAGTCTCTGTTGGCATCGGTTGCATCTCTTAGATCGACCACCTCGTCGACAATACTCTCTATTGCTGTTAATCGACCCCGTCGATCGACGCCGATGCTGGAAGCTATTTTTGGAAGGAAATCTGTAGTCTAATTACTTGGAAAATTATATCTGCATCCATAATTTAACAAAGATATAATTCTGCAGATTCCTAGGGTTCCAAGGCATAAACAAGAGTCCCAATTCCTTCCTTTATCAAAGAGATTCAAGATCTGATCCTTCTTTCCCCTTCTTATTCAAGAACAATGTTTGATTTTCTACTTTTCTTTTATGATTTTATGAACACCATGTGTGAGTAGTTTATTTATTCTAGTCCTTGTGACGTTGAAACCCTTCGATTGATTATGTTCTACTTAATTCGCGTAATATTTCTTTCGTTCTTCATATGAGATTGTTTGTGTTATTCTATTTACATGACATGACTGTTTGATTTCTAATTTAGAATGATCACCTAAATTAGGGGTTGGATGTCAATTGTTAGAAATAGGGCTGCATCCCGTGTAATATTGTAGCTTTTATTTCCCTTGTAGCAACTAATGGTCGCGCATCATTAGGGGTAACACAACATAAGTGTATCAAACCGAGCTTATGAGTTTGTTGTTTAGATTAGCCTATTTTCCTGGTGTTTAATACTTTTATTGGATTAAATCAAGAGAGTTTATTCTAGGTTGTTCATTAATTAAGTTTAATTGAATAAGTTGTTTCGATTATATATTCGGTAAGGGTAAATACGAGTAGCAGAGCTTATTGCTACACAGGGCTAGTAGTTTCATATGAAAGGTGAGTTATAATATTACAATTGGTTAGATGAATCGACTGAGGATGGAAACTGAACTTGGACTGGAGTTTTCACATTATTATTAATCTCATATCAATTCTCTCGCGTGTTCGTTTGTTTAAGTTATTTACTTTGATTTTCTCTCTTTATTTATTTGGTTATTTAGTTTTCATTAGTTAGTTCATCATCTTCTACCCCCTTTTATTATTTCAATAGAATAAAAATAAACACAAATTAATCCACAATCCTCATGGGACTGACCCTTACTTACCGCTTCTACTAGTTAGTGGAGAAGTTGAGGAAAAATATAAATATTAAATTTATCGTGTTACGATACGCGGTCGAATTTTGGCGCTGTTTCTGGGGAGTGACGCGTATTAAAATTGTGATTTTTACGTATTTAGTATATTTAGTTAGAAACGGGTTGAGAATTCTTGTTTGGTATTTTTCAGGTGAATGAACTTGAGTTCGTCCAGAAAGAAAGACATCCAATACTATCCGTAGATCACCAAGAGAGATCGTGAAATTAGAAAGAAGTCGAGATGAGAGAAAGAAGCTTTGGATATGAACTACGAATCCAAGGAGTCTTCCAGTGAAAGCGATGAACGAGAGAATACTCGAGAGATCGCAACTATGGCAGGAGGCGGAGAACGCACGTTGAAAGAGCTAGCTAATCCCGATCTCCCCCAACGACCACTTTACATCACATTCCCAACCGTGGAGTATACTACATTCGAATTGAGATCAGGTTTAATCCATCATCTACCGCCGTTTCATGGATTAGGTGGTGAAGATCCGCACAAGCATTTGAAGGAATTTCACGTCATATGCACGAGCATGAAGCCCGCTGGAGTAACTGACGAACAAATCAAATTACGGGCATTTCCATTTTCATTGAAGGACTTAGCCAAAGATTGGATCTATTACTTGCCATCGGGATCCATCACTACTTGGGGAGTGTTAGAAAGAGTATTTTTACAGAGATATTTTCCCGCTTCGAGAGTGGCAAACCTTCGTATAGACATTTGTGCAACGAGGCAATCACAGGGGGAGACATTGCATGAGTATTGGGAGCAATTCAAGAGACTTGTCGCTAGTTGTCCTCAGCATCAAATGGATGAGCAGTTGTTGATACAATACTTTTATGAGGTTCTATGTCTCATGAATAGAAATATGATAGATGCGACAAGTTGAGGCACATTTATGGGCAAGACACCATCGACAGAAAAGGAGTTGATATCGAACATGGCAGCGGATTCCCAACAATTCGGCAGTCGTGATGTTTTGTTGAAGTCAATAAATGAGGTAGGCACTGGTTTGCAAGCTCAGATAAATGATTTGACATCCGTGATCGCCAAATTGGCTACGGGGGGATCTCTTAAGGTTCGACCGTGCGTGCTGTGTCCAACAGTGGATCACGTCACCGATGACTACCCAACACTACACGCTGAGACTGAAGCTCATGCTGTGGTGGGGACTGGTAACGTGCAAGGGAGGAAGTACGACCCATACTCCAACACTTATAACCCAGGATGGAGAGACACTCCAAATTTCAGCTATCAAAATCAGTAATGGAATTCCTTCGGCGATTAAGACCAGAGACCACCTCAGATTTTTCAAAGAGGGCAGAAATTCTAGAGATAATATAATAACCTCCCTGAAGCAGAAGATTCTTCCCCATCGCTCGAGGAGATGGTGAAATCCATGGCGTCGAACACCTTAAAGCTTCAGCAGAAGATGGACGAGTACCAGCATGACAACCGGTCGAGTATAAAGAATCTAGAAACTCAAGTGAGTCAAATGTCGGACCACATAAGCCGATTGGATGCTCGAGGAGGTAGTTGATTGCCTTCTAAACCCAAAGAGAATTTGAAGAATGTGAGTGCCATCACGCTACAGAATGGTAAGAAAGTAGAAGGCCCAGAGAATCCAACACCTGAACCGAAGGATGTAAACGAGAAAGAGAAAGAGAAACAAGAAATGGAGCAGACACACAATGATAACGGTATGCCTGAACCTACAAATAATGCCCATAATTCCGTTGTTTTTCCTACCAGAGCCAAACCATTGCCATTTCCATCACGGATTAAGCGCTAAGCTAAGGAGGACACGAAGAAGCATGTAAGAGATGTTTTTAAGAAGGTGGAGATCACTATCCCTCTTACCGACGCGATAAAGCAAATTCCTCATTATGCAAAGTTCCTCAATGACCTATGCGCCCACTAGAGAAGATTAAAGGGAGACGAAAAAAGTTCTAATGGGGGAGAATGTGTCAGTTGTGTTCCAAAAGAACTTACTGCAGAAAAGAAATGATCCGGGTATGTTCCTTATTCCATGCACAATTGGTGATTTGAGAGTTGAGCGAGCCATGTTAGATTTGGGTGCTTTGGTCAATGTTATGCGGCGTGCTATTTTTGATTTCTTGAACATAGATCCTTTGAAGAAAACCGGGTAGTAATCCAACTCCCCGGCCGCAGCACCGCATACCCTAATGGTATCATCGAAGATGTTCTTGTAAAAGTTAATGAGCTAGTCTTTTCGGGTGATTTTTATGTGCTGAGTATGAATGACACCGCTTCAAAATTGCCACCTATATTATTAGGGCGATCTTTCTTGAATACTACTCAGACAAAAATTGAAGTTCTTCGAGGCCCTCTCACAATGGAGTTCGACGGTCACATAATTTATTTTAATATTTTTGACGCTATGAAATTTCCCGATTGTGATAACTCTGTTTATGCACTTGATTGTTTTGACTCTTTAGTGCAAGAATTTTTAGAGGTGCACAATAGAGACAAGCTCGAGACGACTATCACACTAAGTTTGGGTGAAAAATCTTTGTTATCGATCCACTTGATAGCAAAACCAAGCTGGAAGAATGAGGTGCATGAGATGATCTTGGCCTTGCAAGTACTCGAGCCGGAACCTAGTAGATATGCTATTAACTTTGTCAAACTTCCTAAGTCGCACCAAAATGTTATGCCATCCATTATACAAGCACCGGATCTCGAACTCAAGTCCCTACTGGAACACTTAAAATATGTCTTTTTCTTAGAGAACGAAACGTTGCCTGTGATTGTATCATCGCAGTTAGACACTCTTCAGGAGGCATCCTTGTTACGAGTATTGAAAGACAAAAAGCAAGCAATTGGGGGGACAATAGGGGAGTTGTGTGGAATAAGCCCATCCGTATGCATGGACCGCATCCTGCCTCGAGGAAGGTGTCGGACCATCTAGGGAACCTCAACGACGGGTGAATCCACCCATGATGGAGGTGGTGAAAAAGGAGATCCTCAAGTTGCTAGACGTGGGGGTGATCTATCCAATTTCTAATGGACGATGGGTAAGCCCGACTCAAGTTGTTCCTAAGAAATCAGGGGTAACCGTAGTTCAAAATCAAGATGGAGATTTGGTGCCCACCGGAGTGCAAACTGGATGGAGGGTTTGTATCGATTACCGTAAGCTGAATGCCATAACTCGTAAAGATCACTTCCCATTGCCATTTATTGATCAGATGCTCGAGAGGTTGGCAGGTCACTCTTTCTACTGTTTCTTAGATGGTTACTCGGGGTATTTCCAAATCTATATAGCTCCCAAGGACCAAGAGAGATGACATTCACGTGCCCCTTTTGCACATTCGCTTATCGTCGTATGCCATTCGGACTATGCAATGCACCAGCCACATTCCAGATATGTATGGTAAGTATTTTTCCGGAGTATTTTGGCGACATCATAGAAGTTTTTATGGATGATTAAGCATTTATGGCGGTTCAATTGAGGTATGTCTCGAAAATCTTTCATTAATTTTGAAACGATGTGTTGAAACCAACCTTGTCTTAAACTGGGAAAAGTATCATTTTATGGTGGAACAAGGTATAGTGTTAGGACACATTGTCTCATTGAAGGGGATCAAAGTCGATAAATCTAAAATTGATATTATAACTGCGTTGCCTTACCCCATAACCGTGCGGGAAGTCCATTCTTTTGTTGGCCATGTAGGGTTTTACCGACGATTCATTATGGATTTTTCGAAGATAGCAGCCCCGTTATGTACGCTTTTACAAAAGGATGTGGAGTTCAGCCTCAACGACGATTACAAGATGGCATTTGACACATTGAAAAATCGGCTGACCACTTCTCCAATCATCTAACCACCAAAGTCGGACCTACCATTTGAAATCATGTGTGATGCTAGTGATTATGCTGTGGGGGCTGTACAGAGAACTGATAAGGCGGATCATGTGATCTACTATTCTTTGAGAACGTTGAATCCCGCCCAAGAAAATTACACAACTATTGAAAAAGAGCTCCTAGACGTTGTTTTTGCCCTCGAGAAATTCGGCTCATACATCGTGGGCACAAAAGTGGTGGTGTTTACTAATCATGCAGCTCTTTGACATCTCTTTACGAAGAAGGAGATGAAACCAAGACTCATACGATGGATATTGTTAGAAATAAAGCATTTTAAAACTCCTTGATCTACAAATAAAATATGAAGGCCTTCCATGACCTGAAAATCTTAAGAAAACATTTTTCCGAGGGCGAGAAAGTGATACTTTCTCATTCTCGCCTCAAGTTGTTTCCAAGGAAGTTGCGTTCCCCATAGGTTGGTCCGTTTGTCATCACTCATGTATTCCCGCATGGTGCAGTGGAGATTTATAGCCCAAAGACGATCAAAACATTCAAGGTGAATGGACATCAACTCAAGTCGTATTATGAATGGTTTCACACAGTTAACGAAGAACAAATGAAGATGGAAGCACCACCTTCAACTTAAACAAGGGCGTAAGAAGTCGAGCCAACGACTTTAAACAAAGGCGCTTGTTGGTAGGCAACCCAATGTTTTCATTGTTTTTTTTTTCAATTTTATTTTATTTTTGTTTCTATCTCACAGTTGAAGGGGGAGAAAGATTTGGTTGAAGAATTTAGAAGATTGGCTTATTTGGTGAAGAGACATCATCGTGACTGTTCGGAACCGAGACCTTCCAGCCATTTCCTCGGGTGATTTCTATTCTTAATCTCCCCAATCATTATTGTTTTATGTTGGCTTGAGGACAAGCTAAGGTTTAAGTTTGGGGGAATTAATGGTCCATTTTCTATGATGATCCGAGAGTTGATTTATAATATGAAAAGTACTTACTTGCATTGCTTAGGAAAATTATGTTTCTGTTAAAGTCTTTAGGCACAATTTGATTTAGGGATCAAGATCATGATTGTTAGTACTTTTGTGATTCATTTGTGGGGCGTAAATTCTAGATTGCTGTGTTGTTGAGGTATCCTTGTGGTTGTCGTACTCATATGAGTTTGTGGGGGCCTTGAAGTTGGCGGTTGTGTGAGAATATCTCGTTAGTCGAAACAGAAGTTGTTCAAGTCCGGTTGGAATATATCGGCAAGTTGTAGTCAAAAAAAAAAAAGAAGAGATTGAGGTGCCAAAATAGCTACCTATCTGTGTTTACCAAGTGCATTTCGCTTACACTACGGGTGATTTCCAATGAAGACATGCTCAGCAGCCCGAAAACTTACGCACGTATGCATATACTTAAATGGCGCACACTAATCATATCCCAATCTATCGGAGGTGAAGTTTGACAAATCAAACACCTAAATAATACGATCCTCCTATTCGGCGCCTGGTCCTAAAATATCAAGTCAAGAATGGTAGTGCGGAGCTGTGGGCCTCAATAAAATAATAATAATAATAATATATATATATATATATATATATATATATATATATATATATATATATATATATATATATATAAACAAATAAATGGGTGGAAGAGATATTTGATCGAAACCAACAATGGATAGTAGCTAAATCATCGAATAACGAGGGGGCACCATAGTACATTGACGCGACGTATGCGAAAAGGGGTCACTCTAATAGGATCACTTTAGTCAATACGTGAAACTCTTGCGATTTCTAGAAATATAAGGGTGTCTAGTGTCCGGATGAGTTCATTCGAGCAATTCGAGTGACTTACTAGTGCGAAAGTGCGAGGACCTGAGCAAATAACCATTTTCTTGATGTTATGTGTGTTTTGTGATTTAATTCTATATTGCTTGGGGACAATCAATGTGATATGCGAGAAATTATGTGGTATTTAATGGGTTAAAAATATACTTTTATGAGTTTCATATTGTCATATATAGTTATTTCTCGTTTATATGTTCTTGTGGATGGACGAGCACCAATTGCATGTTTTTTCATTTATTTTGGAGTATTTAGTTGCTCGATTGGTGTAACGATGATTGAATGATGAATCGTAATTGCTGCGATTGAAATCGAGAGATGAGAACAAACGAATCGACAAAAAAGTGACACAAGACTAACCCGTTGATCGACGCGGGCGTCGACGCGCCGTCGATGCCCTGGAGCAGCACTCATTTGATCGACCACCCGGTCGACAACTTGGAGACAAAACTCTCTGTTGCCGTCGATCGACCACTTGGTTGACGGACCTCTCTATCCACGTCAATTTCCTCTCGATGATCGATGAACTTAGCCGACAATCCTCTTTGTTGGCCATTGATCGACCCTGACGATGAACCTATTTTTGGAAGGAAATCTACAGTCTAGTTTATTTGGAAACTTTATATATATATGCATCCATAATTCAACAGAGGGGGAATTCAGCATATTCCTAGGGGTTCCATGGCATCAAGAAGATTCCCAATTCATTCATCCATCAAGAGACCCAAGAGATTCAAGAAATTCAAGATCTAATCCTTGTTTCTCATTCTTATTCAAGAACAATGTTTGGTTTTCTACTATTTTTATGATTTCATGAACACCATGTGTGAGTAGTTTATTTATTCCAATCCTTGTGACATTGAAACCAATCGAGTGATTATGTTCTAATCAATTCCCTTAATATTAGATTCGTTTTTCATATGAGATTGTTTTTGTGTTATTCTATTTACATGACATGATTGTTTAATTTCTGATTTAGACTGATCACCTAGATTAGGGGGTTGGATGTCAATTTCTAGAAATAGGACTGCATCCCGTGTGATTATTGTGGCTTTTATTTCCCTTGTATCAACTAATGGCCGCGCATCATTAGGGGTAACACAACATAAGTTAAATAAACCGATCTTATGAGTTTATTGCTTAGATTAACCTATTTGCCTAGTTTCTAATGGTGTTATTGGATTAAATCTAGAGAGCTTATTTTAGGTTTGTTCATTAATCAGGTTTTGATTGAAGAGCTTGTTTTGATTAAATATTTAGTAAGGGTGAATTCGAGTAGCAGAGCTTGTTGCTATTTAGGGTTAGTAGTTTCATATGAAGAGTGAATTACAATATTGACAATTGGTTAGATGAATCGATCGAGGGTGGAAAACTGAACTTGGAACTGGAGTTTTCCTCATTATTATTAATCACATATTAATTCCTCTACGATGTTGGTTTGTTTTGAGGACAACAGGGGGCAATACACAACTATCAACTAAGGAGGGCGAGGAGCAACAACTCAATTTTGCTTGATGGATGGATATTTTGTATAAAAAGGTCGTTATTTTGAGCCTTGCCTAAAGTATTTATTTCTAGAAGAAAAGTTAGAGAGTACTATGAGAGATACATGAAGGCTATTACGGGGGATCATGTGAAGAGTCGAGAAGTGGTGGGAATGGCTTTGCGAGCTGGTTTATTTTGGCCATAATGAAGGGGGGATGGGCAGGATACTAGTGGATGACCTGTAAAAAGATATCAGATGCAATATGCCAGTAATCTATATTCCAGCCAAAGATATGATGGTAATGGAGCTCGCCATGCCCGTTTTGCCAAATTTGGGGATTTATATCGCTGACCTTTTCCAAAGACACCATGCAAGAAGCAGTATCTATTGGTCGCGGTGGGTTATTTTACGAAATGGGTGTGGAGGCCAAGGCTGTAACTAACATGGTTTGAGCAGAGGATGATAGAATTTATTTTTCATAACATCTTTTGTAGGTATGGAAATGCTCTTAGTGTTCATCTCAGTTTAATAGCGCACAATTCAACGGGCACATGATACAGGAATGATGAAAAATAATTGGAAATGAAATAAGAGATTTTGCCTTAGTATCACATCCACATACTAATGGGCAGGTCAAGGTCAATAACAGGATCATAGTATGGGTGATTAAGCTAAGGATGGAAAACATGGGTGGAACAATGGCTCGGTGAATTATCATTGGTTCTATGGGCTTATCGGAAAATCCCGCGAAACTGCAATCACTTGGTCATATGGCATGGAAGCTATTATTTTGATAGATATAGTAGTGAGTCACACCACATAGCTTATTTTAACCCAAAGGAGAACAAAAGGTTTGGCAAGAGGAAGTTTTGGAGGTAATTGATGAAATAAAGGACAAGGTAGCTGCGAAGGTAGAGATTGTAGAAGTAGAAAATTCATGTAAGCATATGATTAGAAGGTAAATAAAAGGAAATTTCAGGTCGACGAGCTAGTCTGGAGATGAGCTTAAGTAATATTCTCTACTGGAAAAACGGATCCTAACTGGATTTAGGCCGTTCAAGGTTGAC
>BMAC01000046.1:2346189-2371959 GCA_014905375.1 Phtheirospermum japonicum | reverse complement strand
CATGAGCCCCAATATTTGGCCCGATTGGCCTAAGGGTGAATACCCCAAACCTAACCTGATTGTCAGTTAAGGGCATGGGCCCCCAAGATTTAGCCTCGATTGGCCTAAGGGCGAATACCCTAAACTTAACCTGATTGTCAGTTAAGGGCATGAGCCCCAAGAATTAGCCCTATTGACCTAAGGGTGGACACCCTAAACCTGACCTGATTGTCAGTTAAGGGAATGAGCCCCAAGATTTGGCCCGATTGACCTAAGGGTGGATACCTTAAACCTGAACTGATTGAGGCCCCAAAATTTGGCCCGATTGGCCTAAGGGTGGAAACCCTAAAGACCTGACCTGATTGTCAGTTAAGGGCACAAGCCCCAAAATTAGCCCAATTGGCCTAAAGGTGGGTATCTGGAAATATATCTGACCTGATAGTCAGTTAAGGGCACAAGCCCCAAAGTCGGCACGGTGACCAGGGGATGGACAACTGAACTGAGCAGCGATCAAGGGTAACCACCCCTGAAAAAAGTCGGGAGGATTTAATAAAATCCTCAGAGGTAACCAAACATATTTGATTATAAAAGCATTATGAGTAAGGGCATGATATAAAAAGGGAAAAGGAGACAGAAGGATACAAACACGATGAGAATTTTTGTATTATTAAAAACACTTAATACAACCCCATATAGCTGATAAGAAATACCAAAAATAAACATCAGACTTGATGAAATTTATCCAAAGCAAATGTAAAGCCTGATAAACAAGGATCTAGGAAGAGGCTCTACTTTCGGTGGATAAGACTTGACAAATACGCCACAATTCTTTGCTCAGTCTCATGGAGATGAAGATGATGCTTATCTACCCGATCGGTTTCAGATTGAACTTCGTCGGCGGCAATGGATAAGCGATGTACTGATTGAATCATATCGACTCGTTCCTCCCAGAGTTGCCTGAGAAGTTGGCGAATCTCAAAGCCACTCATGCTTATAGTGACGTTTCTTCTGCCTCTTTTTCTCATAGAGTTTGCGTAATTGAGAAAAATTTTACACGAAGATTAGCATTTTCCTCGAAGAGAAAAAAAAAATTGTTGAAAAAAGAGAGGTTCTTCTTCTTGAGAGTATCTATTTCCACAATTAAGGATGCAGATGCCATAATAAGTGATGCATGTACAGAAAAATTCATTCATATAAATAAACATAAGTACACGAGACCACATTAGGGTTTCCTTAATTTAGGGAAATCCTAGAGTGCAAAAAAAAAAAAAGGGTGGGGTGGGGGGTGGGGGGGAACGATCAGAAATATTGTTCAGTACAGGAAAATATACAAATCAACCAAAAGCAGAGAGCCAGCCTATGCCTCATAACCTTCGGTGCTCAACTCGCCGCCGACCTGGCCAAAGTCATTTTCGAACTGAGACCCCACTGCTAACTCACCCAGACCAGCGAAGGTCAGGGAGGAAGTAGCCCCTGGCAGGGCAAGAGTAAAGGCTGGATCTGGGCGAGAAGAAGGAGTTGAGGCAGGAGCATTAAAGACTTGGATAATTTGCTCAGAAAACTCCGGAGTGCCAAGCTGATGAAGGCGGTTGGCATCCTCTTCATATGTAAAGCTCGTATGTTCGGGAGGGTCAGCCAATGTCTTCTCGCGATCAAAGGGGACAGAGGATCCCTCCCTGGACCACTTCTCATAAGCATTTAGCCCGAAGTGGTAGAAAGACTCAGCTTCTGGAAGAAGAAGTTCGAACAACTCCCTTGAGTGCAAGAAAGCTTGCGTGGTTACCTCCCAAGCTGTTTAAATAAGCTTCAGCCTTCTTCCAAATTAAGTAACTCAGTTCACCCCTTGATCTGACCCTCAGATAATCCTTCCACTCGAGCTTTAGTGATTTGCTTCTTTGCCTCTTTCGTCTCAGCTCAGGCCTCCTCCAGCTCAGCCTGAAGTTGGGCTACCTGATCCTTGAAGCTCTTCGTCTCAGATCCTCTCTCCTTGCAGAGATTTATCAGCCTCTTCTCCCGCTCTTTGAAAGTTGAGTGCTCTTTGATAAGTTCAATATTCATCAAGGATCCTTGAGCTCTGGAGACCAAGATAGCCCTCTTGGAAGACGCTTGATACAATCAGAGTTAAGAGAGAGAGAGAGAGAGAGAGAAATGAAAGGGTGAAGAAAGGAAAAACCATTACCTTTGCCTCATCCTGGAAAAGAGATTCGATCAGCTCAGGGTCTGACCATTTCTCTAAGGTTCGTCGATCAGAAGCAGAGCATTGCACTTGGATGAATTGGACTGCTATCTCCGGAGAACAGTCCAGAACCGATGTATGGGTAAATAAGGTCAGGTTATGGTTCAATACCTTGGACCCCGAAGGCACGGCTCCCTTCCCAGAGCGAGCTCACTTGAGGGAGAGGGATGCTTGCTCGCCCTCCGATTCAAAGTGGACCGTTAGGTCCACAACAGGTCTGGCCGACCTCTCCGGCCGTGTTGTTTCCTCTGGTCTGAATGGTTCTCAAGACCTGGGTGGCTCCACGGCTGGGTTCTGCTCTGTAGGAGGACCAGACTTCCATTGGCAATCAGTAATTATCTTTTTCATCATCGTGACTGCAAGAAAATTTACCACAGGTTAACAAAAACACAAGGGTCGCGTTAGTTCCTAAACAGATAAAGAAAAGTAAGAGCAAAAAGGGGACAGAGCTGTATAAGATCCTCCGTATACCAATCTCAGGAGCCCGAGGTCCAGAATCCTTGTTGGAGTTGAAGAAATTCAGGACGGTGCGGGAAAGGAGTTAGGACAGATGGAGAAGGTTTTTGTTTAGGGTAAAGATGATTTTCTTCAAGGAGGGAGATCGTTCCCCCCAGGTTAAGTGTGCATGAGCTGGAAGGGCGTTAATGGATCTGGAAGGGCGTCAAAAATCGAACACTGACCCTGGCCGAATAATAAAAGAAGCCAAAAGATGAGCTTTTGGCCTGGAACAAGGAATAGAATAACTGGGTTGTGGAGATAAGCCTATAAAACCGAGCGTTAAGGTGAAATCCTATGATAATTCGGAAAGCATTAGGCACGAATTGGTGTACTGGAATCCGGTACATCCGTGACAAGGCCAGAATAAAGGGGTGGACGGGAAGACTCAACCCAGCCTGAAGTTGGTCAACAAAAATGGTTATATGATCAGACGGTGGTTGGGATGCTCATTTAATGACGTTAGGATTAACCAGTGAAAATTTAGGAGAAATCTGATATTTGGTCCTCGGCCCTTCCAAAGTCCGATCGCTAATGGTGGATATGATGTTGTCAGAACTACCACCGTGAACAGGAGGATTCTTCTCTTCGGAGGAAGTTAGAGATAGAGTTGCTGAGGAATAGGTCTTCAGATGGAAGGAAGAGGAGGAGGAATGAGAAGACATAATCGGAAAACTTGAAAGAAATCGGGAACATACCTGGTTTGAAGCAAGAGAAAAAACCTCAATTGAAGAAGAAGAACATGAAGTTGCTTGGTAGAGTAAAAGGCGAAATGTCCAAAAGAAAGTGATAATCCGCAAAATGTAAGGGAAGATATGCTTTGAGAAAGAAATTTTTGGAAAAAAGCGGATTTGGAGGGATATGGGCATTGCGTGTCAAGAACTGTGTACGAAGCGGCAGGTAGGGAATACCAATCGGTAAGGTAAAAACCGAGGAAATACATCTCATCACAATCATTTGAGGGGGGGACTGATTGGTACGACCTAATTGTGCCCGACCTGAGGAGATTGTAATCCATCAAACAGCTCAGGCAAGACGGGTTAGGATGACCTATACCTTGCCCCAGAAAAGGGGAAAACAGAAAGAGGTGGGCTTACAACCCAGCAAGGATTTTCTGACCTGGTCTCAACTCTGGGACAGGGCTGTATCAAAGATTGGCTCGGGAATGTGAGGACTGGGCTTGTTTAAGCTCTGGTCATCCGTGAGAAAGCTATCTGATCAGGTCGTCTCAGGGGAGGATAATTTGGTCAGGTAATTTGAAATAAAGGCCCAAGATTCGCTGGTTTGTTTCTGGGATCTCGGAGGGGTCCCCCATCTAGCTGAAATTATAAATATCTTGGCCCAAAGGCTAGAAGAGGTATGCCATTCTGAATATACATTATATTATTCCGATATAAAACGCTTACTGACTCAAGCATCGGAGAGGATTTCACTGGGATTCCCCCGGTGGTCCTTTATAACGTGGTTTTATAAAACTGGTCAGGCTAATTTCCAAGGGGAAGCAAGCCATCTCGGTCTCCCAAGTTTTCTGGGTGAAACAGTTTTTATGGTTTCAAGTTTGCCCAATTTTTATACTTGTATTATTATATGGTTATGGTTTTTTGCTTAGATATTTAAGGTATAATGTGTCTGTTTATGAAATATGATCTTGTGATTGACCTACTTATCGATTAGAACTTATTGTGTGGATACCTGACCGAGAGTTATCTTCTGATATAGGTGAATGTTCGATATGATCAGGTTAGAAGGAGAAGGTTGTTAAGGATATTTCTAAGTATGAGAAAGCATTGAAAATCTAAATACATCACATAAGACAAGTCTGAAAATAATGAGTCACAATTCATGAGTTATGATGTTTATTTATTACAATTAAGGAGCAGGAAGGGGAACAATTCTTCTAAAGGGACATATATTTCCAAGCTCAGGTTAGGTGAGACGATTGCGTAGGAAGCACACTTGTCCCACCATGTCCCGTCAGGAGGCTAGTTGAGGTCACCCTTCCGGAAACCGAAGGGAGGAGAGTTTTCTTGAGCTTTCTTAAGATCTACCTGGAAATTTAGACCCGATGCTTGGATTTAACCATTGGCACTCTCGATGGCCGACTTAAAATAAAACTTGGCACCCTTACTCACCTTTTATAGGAGGAGGTAGTGTCAAGGTAAGTCGACATTAGGCTAACTGGGTATGTATCTAAAAATCGCCGACCTACCGCAATCCCCAAGAAGGTGTGACAACCTTCTTCTACCCACTGGCATGAGCCTCCACTCTGAGAGCTTTTAGCTCTACTTGATGTTTTTTGCCGATGTCTTCTATCTCAACCAAATGAAACTCCTTAAAGTTGGGGATCTCGTCCTCTGCATCTTCAATCAACACCAGGAATTCTCTAATTCGTCTACTTGAGCTCTTGTTTGACGTCGAGCATCATCTAGTTCATCCCGAGTTAAGGAGAGCTGCTCTATTTGTTTGTTTACTTGTTAATCCAGCTCACTGGATACTTTCTTCCATCTGTGTAAAGACATATCTTTGTCATTAGAGGCCAGTAGGTGCTCGTACAAAGAGGCAAGAAGAGGTTCCAATTGCATTATAACATAAGATGGTAAAAAAAGATGTTAATATTCAAAGAAGATAAGCTATCTAAAAGAGTAAAGTGAGGAATCTACCTTTGTGAAATACTGGGCTGGTAGGGCCACCTGGTCGGGGATACGTAGGGTTTCCAAGTAATTTTTATTGGGCGTCAATATCTGGATCTGTAGAAATGGTTAGAATTAAGCAACACCGTCACAGTTCAAGAGGCCACTGGACGAAGGGGGTAGGGTCAAGCTCAACTGTTCCTGGGAGCGACGATGCTTAGGTTAAGGAAGATGTAAGTCAGGGATCGATGATTATAACATCTCGGTCGGGGGCAGCAAGGCAGTTGAGGTCGAGACTAGCCATGAGTTATCTTTCTTTTCTTGTTTTGATCCGTAGTGATGTTTTTGAGCATTAGCTCGCCTGTCGGTGCGGCGACCTCGACCTCTGGCTCATCTTCTTTTCAACCAAGGGAGGATTTGGTTGAAGGTTAGCTAGTGTATCCTCAGAATTGAATGAGTAGTTAAAAACAAACTTTTCTACAGAACAAAGGAGAAATTGATTAGATAAATACAAGACCACTTTATAGACATAAACTAAAGGCCTAAGAAATATTGACATACCAAACTCTGACTTGGACATCGGAGAAAGACTTCGACGACTGATACCAAAAAAGGTGTACACACACGTTTGGATTTGGTGAGCTCCATCACGTTGTAGGGACACTTGTTCCACTTGGCGACCTGATCTTTATATCTCTGGTGGGTCATGTATGGAGGTTTCCCTATGATTACTGGGTCCTGGGGGGAGTTACTTCTTGCCACTGGGTAAGGAAAGACCAGGGTTCAGAGGAGCAGAGGAAGAAAATCTTGGATCGCCATTCAGGCACCTTATAAGAAGGTTTGACAGGGAAATGAGTTTGATTACGAGATAAGGGGTAGAATGACCCTTTTTGCTTTTTAAGTTGGTAGCAGAAATAGAAGAAATCTACATTGGGTTTTATTTTATAATACTGTCATAGGATCAGGTAGTTGGTAATGAAGCTGATGGCACTGGGGGTCATTTGGAGCAAGAAGACCTTATATTTCACTGCTAAGACCACCATAAAGGGATGCATAAGGAACCTAACTTCCGCTGAGATGCGGTTTTCAAAGATGGTGATATGCCCAACTGAGGATTCTTAACATCATTCATACCATCCTCAAGAAGGAATGGAACCATATGGTCAGGAAGATAGAGGTCTTTTATGAAGATGGGGAGTAGCTCGGGATCAGGAAGGAGCCAAGGATTTTATATGGTAATCCTAGCACCTTGTGGTAGAGAGGGAATGTGAACATGTCAGAAGAAAGAACTATGGTCACCAGATTGGGGTGGTAGAAATCAAGGTCGGAAGGAGGATTGTGGGTTTGAAGCTTGGTTATAAGAGGAATGTCTGTTGGAATTTGTTGGGTCCGCAATAGGGTTTGATTTTCTAGCTTGGCCTAGGTCGGATCACTGGCAGACTCATCTATTAGGGCGGCTCTAGGTAAAGGTTGGTTTTCCCTATTTCTAGTCTCAGGTCGATTGGGGTTTCTTTTGCTATTCTTCTTATTTAATGGGGTTTCTATAGATTGAGTCTCAAAGACCAGATCAGAATTAGAGGAAATACTCATAAGTGTGTTAATATCAGGGTTTTGGGAATCAGAATCCTGAAAATTGGGAGATGTTAGAGAGATTTTTACAGAAAGAAAAAGAGAAGAGGCACACATTCAGAAAAATGAAAATTGATAAAGTTATGTTGGAATAGGGGGACTTACACATAGTGTGCGGATCTCATGATTTACCGAACTGGTCTATTGGTCGGTTGAAGATGATGCACTTTGCAACGGAGCTTGAAAGGTTGTTAATGACAGATGGTGAAAATTATTTGCAAAAGCTAAAAGGAGAGTGACGACGACTTTATATATGTACTAGTGAATGTGAGTATTTCATTTTTTTGGCCTACTAAAACTTATTTTATCACGAGAAAGTTGGGGAAGGACATCTGCCCTCTCCGATATAAAGGTAGAATCGCATTTAATGAGGTAACATTTGGAATGTCTCTGTGCTTTTTCCAAGAATCATATGGGGTAAGATTTCAAGGCCTGAGTTTTATATTATATGTAGTTTCTACCTCAATCAGGTAGAATATGTAAGGATTAACTGTTACTACATCAAATATTCAGGTCGCCATGCACGTCAAATTAGGTCGGTTAAATAAGGGGAGCGTCCTCTTTAAAAGAATTATTGAGCTCTTATGAATACTGAGTGGTGGCAATGTTCTTAAAACCAGGTCCAATAAAAGGAGCTAGGATTTATACGCTTACGATGAGCTGATATGGTATTAATGGGCCCCAACGGGTTGAAGGTATGATAATGATTTTTTGGGCCATAATTTTTGGTAACTTAACAATAATATGAGGGTTCTAATTATTATAGTAACTTAACATATAGGTGAGAATCCTAAGTCTAAGTTAGTGGATTTATTATCGAATTATAGTGTAAATATGAGACAGAAACCTTAGATTGAGAATACTTCTCTTACCTATATAAAGAGCACACATGCATCAATTCTATTCGAGGTTGATTATTCATACTTTCGTATAGCTCTCATTTATCACTATATACAGATATTGACTTAAGCATTAGATGACTTACGCCAGGACTGCTCGCCTTGAGTTTTATTTTGCAGATTGTTCGAGTACGAAAAAATAGTTTAAGGAGGAGTGACACCTTTATTAGTTAGTTTTTTGGTCGCATCAAAGACATATATACAAATCGCATGAAATTGATCTAATTCTTTCTGATGGTGTCATTGTTAATTATGTCAAGTACAAATGAAAAATCACGTCTAAACAAATATTTAGAAAAGCTTAATTATATAAGCTCACAAAAATATTTTCTAAGGGTGGTAGCAATAATAAATTCGCATACTTAACTTTATGGTGAGGTTAATTGTGCCACATTATTGCCACATCAATAAATAAATAAATAAAATCATAATTTTTTAAAATTTCCACCTACAATCATAAACCTATATATAAAAAAAAAAAAAAAAATCCCACTAACTCACATACATCATATATATTATTTTAAGCATTACCCTCCAACAATAACTTACATATTTCTTTCTAATTGAAAAAATTCAACTAAGATGCTTTTGGCTTTAAAAACTTGAGAACCTTATAAAAGCTACTTATAAAAGCTAGATTGGTAAAGGAGTGTAAACGAGGCAAACAGTTCACAAGTTATTTGCTACTCGACTCGATAAAAATTCGTTTGAACTCGTTAAAAAACTTGTCTAATAAATGAGCAAACTCAAGGTTCATTATATTTGACTTGTTAGTTCATGCGCGAATTCGTTAATGAATTTTAAAGTGAGTTCGTTATTAAACTCGTATAAGTTAAACTAATAATTTGCTTTTTAAAGTTTTGTACTTGTTCATATGAAAAATATAGAAATATATATAAATTTATTGTTTACGTATTTTAGTAGATGTATTATGTACTTTAAAAAATTTTATTTTATTTTTGTAATAAAGTAAAGAATAATTTAATTAATAATTAATATTTTTTGAACTCGTTTAGGTTCAATTAAACTCGAAAAAGCTTGCGAGCCATCGATACGTTTGTTAAAAAAAGCTCGAACTCGACTTAATAATAAACGAACAAGCTCATACTATCTAAAGCTCGATTCAATTTATCAATTTATCTCGTTTATAACCCTATAAACACCAATCCAGTATTTACTGTTCAAATATAAGTTATATCCACGACAGTAAAAAAAAAAAAACAAAAAAAAAAGTTCAAATCCAAAGTTAGTCTATGTGCCCATAAACCAACAAATAAGGTGAACCATAAAAGCTTAATCTAATCCTAGGAAGACTGTTAAATGGATCAACAAAAGAGAGAGACTTTCAGAAATATAGTTGTGCCAAAAATGAAATGGCCAAAGCCAAAATATGAAAAAGTATTTGTAAGACATTATTATTTCAGCGTTTGACTAAAAGCTAGTGATTCTTTTATAAATTATTATTATTCTCACTCACGTAAAGGAAACACATTATTTTAATTTTTTTTTCTTGCTTCCGATGACTCGTTTATTTGAAGACCGATGTTGCAGCCAATTTTTGAACAATAGCCAAAAAAAATAAAAAAATCATGCACCATATATCCACTTCTCAGCATTGTTTGTGTAAGTAACCAACTCCTGGGGTTTAAACCATAACTTGATTTCATCCTTGGCTGTCTCGGGGCCATCACTTCCATGAATTATATTTCTGTAACCATAAATAATAGCATGACATTAGAAATAGTCAAATACTTTTGTGTTAGCCAGATTAACGGATTATGACTCGTCAGGTCATCTGACACCATACTATAATGTATCGGTTTTTGTGCTGTGATGTATTGGTTTTTTACTCAAAAATATTAATTTTTCATAAATCTATGACCCGTATTATGAAGTATTGGTTTTTACACTATGATGTATTAATTTTTTTATTATAATATATTGGTTTTTGCACTATAATGTATTATTATAAGTTTTTTGCCTAAAGGCTAATCCATTAGTGCGACCTAACAAGAGTGTTGCCCAAGAAAATTATGTATCTATTCACACTGACACACATTTTTTTTCCCGATCAAACATAAACATAAATTCAATATCCTTTGCTTCAAGTAAGATTTACTCTTTCACCAGAAAGTAATACTTTTTGAACACTTTTTGATCAAAAAGTATCACCGCGGCCTCACACAAGTTTTTACTCTAGAAAGAAAAATATTAAGGGTAGTTTATGTAATTAATCAAAAAAAAAAATCGCACCTTCCGACAACAACAGCTAAATCTCCTCTGATTGTTCCAGGTTCTGATTTCTGAGGATCAGTAGCTCCTATGAGTTTACGACCATATGTAATCACGCCTTCACCTTCCCAAACCTAAATGAGTAGAATGAATGACCCACATTTAACACTCATCAAGAGGAATTTATTTGAATAGGGAAAGAATATGGGAGATTAGGCTATATATTCTATACCATGGCAATAACTGGTCCAGAGCTTAGGAAATCACACAACCCACTAAAGAAAGGTCTTGCCTTGAGATCATGATAATGCTTCTGCGCAAAGTCCTTCGATGGAACCACAATCTTGATGGCCACGAGCTTAAAACCTTTTCGTTCAAACCGTGAAACAATTTCCGAAATCTAAAACCAACAACAAACTCAGATAAATACCTAGCCTTAAAGAGAAAAGGGGCTAGGACGCATGATTCGAGATTTTTTTTTCCCTTTTTTATTTAAATATAAATAAGGTTAGCCAAATAAAAAAACAAAAAAAAAACGGGTAACAGTACATTACCAATCCTCGTTGCACTCCATCTGGCTTGATGGCGATAAAAGTTCTCTCCATCTACAGGGAAAAAGTTTAAAAACAAAAACAGAAACACGCAACATAGTGAGCAGAATAGAATGAACAATAACACTTATGCAACACAAACAAGGCAGTGTTGATATAAGTACCTCAATGGCATATGCTTCTTGATCCTGAAGCATGAAAGCTGAGAAAGGGACGAAATAAGATAAATTATTATTTGACACATGCGCAGATCTTATGTTAGGTAACAGAGTGAAACTGACATGAAAAAGAAAAAAACACAAAACCATAAACACTATAAAGGATAATTGACGTGACAGATGCTGAGATAATAGATTTTCTGAGCCGGAACTAACATGAATAGAAAAGCAGAAGCATTTATCATATCACCAGCTCATTCATTACATATATAATCATCTTGAACATCCAATTAAAACGCCATATTTAGCACATTGTGGAAATTGATACCTAAATGATCTATATGCTAATTCAACAATTAAAACGCCATATTTAGCATTGAGATAATACAGAAAATTCACTTGATTTGATAAAATACACACAAAAAAGGAAAGAAAAAAAAACCCGGCTAAAACAGAAATATTTCCTAAAACGGAAATCCATTACATGCCTCATTTTAGAAAGAACCTCAAAGTTCAATTATCCAATTATATAATTAGTTACTATATTCCCAACAAATTTGTTCGTCTGAGGATAAACATCCACACGATAAAAGTATGTAATTGGACAAACCTGCCGCAGGAAGAGCAAGAGCTCCAGAAACCCAACCCTTATATGCATTTCCGGACTCGTATAAAGCATATGAAACTAAAGACGGCACTCTTCCCCTGCTTGAAACTGTGGCCGCTGCAGCTGCTGCTCTTCCTCCTGAAATACAAAATTTCTTATAGACTCTTTGTCCATCCGAAAGGCCCAGCCCATTTCCGCCCAGACAGTATTAATGAAAGTATATAATAAAAAATAAGCTACATATATAAAACAAAATTGGATTTATATAAAAAGATTTTTTTTTTTTTTTATAATAATGATGCGCACTCACATTCGACTGTCAACACAAATGATAATGTGATCTTCAAGGTCGATCTGTTTATATTTTTTAATCAGCATACATAATTTTCTGATTTGATTACATATACAATATATTTCTGTAGTTACTTTATTCTTCAATATTTCACCCAAATAACCTCATCCGTAGTATATCCATAAATCAATATACTCAAAAAAGAATTATCAGCATTTCTGATAATTGAACCCAATGTATAGATAAAGCAAACCTAAAATCAACATCAAAACACGAAGATAAAATCTGATATTCAATAAATCTCTAATCTAGCATTAGATTTGGAACCCATCAAAACTAGTTACAATTAAACCTAGAAACCGATCACTCGCAGTTTCTCACCATTTTCTCTAACTGAAACTATAAAAAAGAATAAAAATGAGCGATTGAGAATTACCGGAAAATGAACGAGCGGTGTGCTTCGAGGCAGCGGAAAGAAAAGACCTCGCGGATCTGCAAATCTGGAACTTCATTACTATTGTTATTATTATTATTATTATTATTATTGAAAAAACGACGATTGTTCTTCAGCTCGTAATTGGTGTTTGATTGAGAAAATAGAGCTCAAAATAAGCAATGGAGTGAGAGTGAAAATTGCGGAAAGAGTGATGTGGTGTTTGTTCCGTGGTTTAAGGCCGTTTTCGTGGGAAAGTTGAAAAGATGGGTGGACAGGCAAATAACGGAAAGATTTTAAACTCATGGAATGGACACACGTGTGCGCTCTTTTTTTTTTTTCTAATTATATTTTTATCATGACATTAAAATTATAATTAATTAGTCAATGTTATATATAAAAAAAAAAGGGGTAGGTCAATCTTTCGTACAAATATATTATAGTTTAAAAATAAATACATTATAATGAAAAAAGTAATACACCATAGTACCTCATGGTATAAAAATTAATACGTCATAATACGGCTCAAATATTTATAAAAAATCAATATTTTCGAGTAAAAAACCAATACATATCACAGTGCAAAAATTAATAGATTATAATATCAGGTCAAATGATTTAACGAATCATAACCAATTAATGTGGTCTAATACAAGTGTTTACCCTAAGAAAAATATAAAGAGTACGAGGAGAATGAATTTCTCATATATCTTTCATTATTAAGTAATATTTATAGAAGATTTCTAATAATACAATTATATATGATTTCATAAGAGATAAAATAATTATTTTATATTTTTTCAATAACAGTCGTAATTGAATTTTTTTTTTTATGTTTTAATTAGTCTGTCATATTTACACATATTTAAAAAATAATTATTGTTGTTTTTATTTTTCTAATTATAATTAAATATTAATTTATAATTTTACTCATACTTTTATTGTTTTATAATTTTAATTCTTCTAAACAAAATGATATTATAATTATTTGATATTTCTAATTATAATATTAATTTTTTTAATATGCGTAATAGGAGAATTCTTTTATCTCCGAACTTTCATCACACACGATACAAGCTTTAATGTGAACACTGGACTTTATCCCTTTGGGTAATTCATAATAGCCTGGTATTTATTGAAATATATGCTACTTCTTTGTTAATTTTTGAAAAATATTTCACTGAGGGTGAGTAGGATCTAACAATAATATTTATAATTAAACATCTGTTTTTCTTTTTTAATGTTTTGGGCTCAGCAAGATTCACTATCAACAAGTACTGATAATAGACAACGAGCATCATAGTGAACGGGGTATTGTTCACTTTCTACAAGAGTTGTGGTTCAAAGCATTTCTAATGCTAATTATTTGACGATAAAATTATTTGATAATAAATAATATAATATCAATTCAATAATATAATGTATATTCCAAAATTTATTTCCAATGCATAACATCGACACATGTGATATTGATTTTTTTAATAATAAATAAAATAAATATAAAATACATAAGTTTGACAAAACATATCAATTATTGAATAATATATAGAATCCAGGGAAATTATTAGTTGGACCCGGGTGCACCTTGCAAGGTGCACCCATTTTTTCCATATAAAAAATCATTCCATAATCACACGCGGTTTTTTCATTTGTTTTTTTCTGAATCCTTTTCAACCACACGCGCTGCTCTCAGAAACTCCATCGCCAATCTGAACAAAAATCGAACAAAAACTCCATCGCCAATCTGAATAAAAACCGATCAAAAACTCCATCGCCTGAATAAAAATTGATCAGTGTCGAGAGATTTATCATCACCGACTATTCTCCTTGTTCTGATTTAACAACTGTCCGATTTTCTACGATTTTCATCAATCAACGTTCATGATTTTCATCAAATACCGCCGAATCAATTGTTGCTCCTCCTCCACAAATCCTTTTCAATTCTAATGGACTTGAATCTGATAGAGGTTCCAATGGACGCGAATCGATTTGAGCGTAAGTTATTTTTTTAGGTTGATTTATTTTCTTATTGAATTAGGTTTAAGCTATTTCTATTTTTATTTTTTTTGCTGCACCTCTTCCGATTTGTGTTTCTATTGCAAATATTCCAGTTTCCGGGAATGGTGCGAGTTCGAACATTGATGAAAGTAGTTCTATTACAGGAGCAGGTATATGATTTCTCCTTTTTACGATTCATGGAAGGGAATGTTTGATGATTTGTGAGTGTGTATGTGATGATATCTGAAAGTATAATGTGATGATATCTGAAAGCAGAATGTGATGATATGTCTTTCTGTATGTGATGATACCTGAAAGTAGAATGTGATGATATGTCAGTCTGTATGTGATGCCATCCGAAAGTAGAATGTGATGATATCTGAAGTAGAATGTGATGATATCTGAATGTAGAATGTGATGATATCTGAATGTATAATGTGATGATATCTGAATATATAATGTGATGATATCTGAATGTAGAATGTGATGGTATCTGAAAGTAGAGTGTGATGTTATGTGAATGTTGAATGTGATGCTTTGTGAATGTTGAATGTGATGCTATCAGAATGTAGAATGTGATGATATCTGAATGTAATATATGATGAGTTGTCTCAGTGTTATGTGATGATATGTGGTATTAATATGTGATTAATATTTGTATTAATCACATATTTTTGGTTTGTTTTATTTTTTTTGTCTTATGTAGTGAGTGGTGATAGTCAGTCAGCTGAGAGAGCAATGCGTGATGATGATTTGATTGGCATTATAGTAAATTCCGTTGACGAGACTTATGATTTGTATAATGATCATGCGTTTAGGGTTGCGTTTAGTGTAAGGAGGGGGAAGGATAGGAAGAGGGTTGATGGCTCAATTTCGATGAAAATGTTTCTTTGTTCTAAGGCTGGTCAGAAACAAGTTTAAAAAAAAGTAGGTCTTATGCTAAATTAAATGCGAGAAAAGGCTGTCCTTCTTTTATTCGATTTGATATTGATCGTAGTGGTTTATGGGTTGTTACTGCACATAAAAACAATCACAACCATACATTATGTCCACCTACATCTAGTCATCTTCTTCCATCTCATAGACAAATTTGTCCGACTCAACTTGCTTACCTTAAAGAATTAAAAAAAAGTGGTGTTGGTGTGGCCGATGGTGTTCGGATTTTGAAAAATCAGTCTGGCGGTTCACCCTTTTTAGGGTTTAGCACTAGAGATGCATATAATGCATTGAGTAAATCGAACGTATTTGATGGTACTGATTCAAACACTTTAATTCAAATTTTTTAAAATAGGCAAGCTAATGAGAATGAATTTTTTTCCGATTTTGAGGTGGATAGTGAGTCTAGGCTTTGTAGTTTTTTTTTGGAGAGATGGTCGTATGCGGCAGGATTACGAATTATTTGGTGATTTGTTGGTGCATGATACTACGTATCGCACTAACAAATACGATATGATTTGTGGTCCATTTGTCGGCATGAATCATCATGGTAAGAATGTGATGTTTGGGTGTGGGTTCCTAATGAATGAGAAAAATCGAGTCATTTGAGTGGTTATTTGGCGCTTTTTTGAGATCTATGGGCGGTAAGCACCCTATTACTATTATGACCGACCAATCTGCTGCCATGGCTGCTGCTATTTTCAAGATTTTTCTAATGTCACGACCTCGACTCTGCGTTTGGCATATTGGGGAAAATTCGAAGGCAAACATCAGATCGCTAAGAAGTCAAAAAGGTTTTATTGACCTTTTCAACTATTTGCTTAAATACGCTGAAACAGAGGCTGAATTCCAGTTTTACTGGGAAAAGTAAGTAATTATTTTTATGTTTAAATTATGTGTTAATTTTTGTTGATAATATATTACAGCAATATGTGATGATATTTGGACTTATTATATGATGATATGTAGTAGAATTATGTGATGATATATGTCAGTAGTATGTGATGATATCTGAAACAGATTCATGTTTAGGGTTTTCTTTTTTTCTAAAGTAAATTGTGATGATATGTCTCAGCAATGTGTGATGATGTGTATATGTAGTGCGTGATGATATCTGCGTAAGTAATGTGATGATATGTGAAGTACAATCTGGTTTTAGGGTTTTGCTTTTTTGCTAATGATATGTAGAAGTAAAGTGTGATGATAACTATGAGTGTTGTGTGAGGAATGTGTCACTAATGTGTGATGATATCTTAAATAGATTCAGGTTTTTAGGGTTTTCTTTTTTACTAATGATATTTTGGTATAAAGTGTTTTGATATGTGTCAGTAATGCTTTATTTTCTATTTTTTTTAGGATGCTTACTGATTATGGATGTCAAAATAATGCTTGGTTAAAAAGGATTTATGATATACGAGCAAAATGGTGTCCTGCTTTTAGTAAGGATTGGTTTTCAGGTGGTATTTTATCTTCTCAAAAAAGTGAGAGCACAAATCATGGTCTTACAAGGAAATTATCAAAGACGGATGGGCTTTGCGATTTCTACAACATGTTCATTGGAGTTGTATCCGAGTGGAGGAGTAAAGAGAATGGAGATGACGTACGTTGCATGCTAAGTACACCATCTATGGCCTTAAATGATGTGAAGTTGCTTTTACATGCTAGAGATGTGTATACAATTGAAACTTTCTCTTTATTTGAAGATCAATACATGAAAGGGACTGCATGTCATCAATCCTTTTTCTCTATAGAAGGGTCTACTATGACATATCATGTATGGGTTGAGGGTAGGGATGTTATAAAACATGCAGTGACTTTTAATACTGCAGATTTGTCGGTATCTTGCACGTGCAAGTTATTTTTTGAGGTTGGTATTTTGTGTTGTCATTGTTTGTGTGTAATGAATATACATTGTGTTTGTGCCATTCCGGAGAGATATATTACAAAAAGATGGCGCAAGGATATTGTTAGTGATCGTGTTTTAGATGATGTTCATGTATTTGATTCTTCGAGTAAATCGATGGCGGGCTCGTTATGGAGGATTCAAATGAATAGAAAGTTTCAGAAGTTGATTTTAGCATGTGAAGACAATATTAAAGCTCGATCAAAGTGTGAAGAAGCTTTTGAAAGTACTAAATTTAGTATTATACGTGAAGTCGGACCCATTTATTTTGAAAACTKTGTTGATCCATCGTTGAGTGGTGTTATTCAAAATTCTCAAAGTTGTCGTGAGAAAGGTAAGAGGAATAAAAGGGAGAAGAGTATACTTACGAAGAAGTGCAACCAAGCGAAAGGAAAAAAGAAATTGAGTGCAAATTGCCTAGTCACAAACTAAAAAGGCCGTAGAAAGTCTACAGTTATTTATTCTGTAATTTATATATTATTTTTCTGTAATGTGGTCGTTTATTCATTCTGTTCTATTTTTTTTCAGGATGGTATTTCTACATTTGCCGGAGACGGTTATATTGTGCATCCGAGTGTCGGTCCAACTTCGAATTCAAATTGCATATTTGTTAGTTCAAATACGAGTTCAAAGCTTCCACCATTAACGCATTCTTTAAGTTGTAGTTCTTTTAGTTAGGTTTTTTTAATATATAACAGAATACAGAAATGGCTATTTTTTTATTTGTGATATTGTTATCGTAATGACTGTTTTTTATGAAAAGGTTTATAATATTTTTCGTGAGTTTTGGTTAATTTGACTTCATTTTTATCTTATTGTGAAAACAAACTATAGGTTTGTTTCTTACTCTTGGGAGGTTTTTTGTATCTATTATATTTTTATTAGAATTTATTTTAACAAATAAAAGGCTAGTGATTCAATTGTATAGATAGTGATATGTGGATGTGTATGTGATTATGTGTGGCTAGTATATGTGATGACATGTGGCTGGCGTGTAGGATGATATGTGGCTGATATATGTGATGATATCTTACCAAGATTAAGGATACAAAGTTCAATTTTCTGTTTTAGGGTCAAGTTTTCCATATTAAAGTTTGGTTTTTATTTTAGGGTTTTAGTTTTAGTATTTAGTTTTTTTCTGATGTTTATGTTGCTAATATATGTGATGATTTGTGTGCTATATGTGACAGAGATTCGGTATTTTTTTGTTATGATATGTACATCAAATATTTGAGGATATGTTTTCAGTATTTTGAGATGATATGTGATGGTAATTTTTTGATTAATCAAGCTATGAGAACTAATATCATTAAAACCTAATAATACAAAAGATCAATACCAATATGAAAAAAATTTCCAGCAGCAGCTTTAAGTAAAGCTGTCAATCCCAAATATCCACAAATTTCTATTCCACAAATTTGATTTTTTCTTCAATCCCTAGAAATATCTCAACAACACACCAGTTTTTTTAACTTCTGACCTTTTTAGTGATTGTCTAAGAAAATCAGTTCTCCACATCAAAACATCTAACACCATATTTTACATCAAAATAATTCATTGCCCACAATACACCAGAATTCAAAATAATCTAATGACGATAAAAAAAATATCGTGCATCTTTTAACACTTGTTCCTTCCTTTCATTCTCCTCCATCTTGATCATTGTGCAGCAGTACTTTGCCCTCAGGGTGTTCAACAAATCCTTATCATATCAAAAAAATAAAAGAAATATAAATAAATATATACAAACAAATGGAAGGAAAAATAATATAAAATTAATTTACTATAATTTACTTTATCTTTTTGAAAACCAGTCTCCCATCCAGCCAGATCTCCCTTATAGGTTTCTAAATGCCTCATGCATTAGATTGCACAATCATCATAGTTTTTTGATGATCTCCATAGCATTTTAATCATTGACTGTGGGAAGTTAACAAGCTTGAACTTTGTTTTAAGATTATGAAGTTCTAAATAGTTGGAGAACGCTGTCACCTGACATAATTTGATGTAATTATCACAAAAGTAATACACCATACGATGAATTACTTACAATATTACTTTGGAGCATTTTGTCAGCAATATGTGATGATATTTGGAATTATTATGTGATGATATATAGCTGAAGTATGTGATGATATCTGAAACAAGTTAAGATTTAGGTTTTTCATTTTATTGTGTATTATATATATATATATATATATATATATATATATATATATATATATATATATATATATATGTAAATATTAAATGCATTTGTAATCAGTATGCAATGAAGTACTTACAATATTCTTTGGAGTATTGTCATAGTGCTTGTTAATATTGCCTGAACTTGTAAATTGGGTTCTTGATAAGTTTTAAATATCGTATTTGGACGAATTTGGAATAAATTCTTGGAACGGCGTCCAGAACCGTATACGCTCTTATACCACAATGTAACACCCAAGTTTAAAAGGATTTAAACTTTAATAAAAATAAATAAATTAATACTAAATTACCATGAATTAGAACTTTGAGAATTTTGAAGATCCGAAAGAAATTGGTTCTTTTAACCGCTACGAGATTGAAACAAGATAAAACTTTCATAGCAAATTTCAAACCTGTTTTAGAAACTTAATTTCCAAGAGTCTTGAATGTCGATCACAAACACTTAGGAGATATTTATTATATATATATATATATATATATATATATATATAATATATATAGATTTAAAGTAACTAACGCCTAACTAATAAAAGCTTTATTAAGAAAACTACTCATAAGCCTTTGGGTCACGTAAACAAATTAAAGGGGCAGCCATGCAAACTTTATTTATAATTCCAACTAACATTTAGAATATGTGTAAATTCCACCTAAAATTACCCATACATGAATGCTTTAAGAATGAAATAGTGGGCTCCCACTCTGGTTCCAGATTTTTCAAATTAAGGATGCTTGGCAGACCCTTTGAAGACAAAAGCGACAGAATTAAAACAGAAAATCCATCCATGAAACAGAAAGAAAATGTGAGCTCCTGATCATCCAATATTCAGAAACCAAAAATATGTTCAAAGGAAACAAATCTTTTATAAAAACAAACATAAGTACTAACTCGCGCGGAATTAAATATTTATTAACTTTCCAATCCCCTCGTCATGTGCCGTCTCGCTCCGTTAACCTAAAAATATTTAAAATATTTGGGATGAGCGACGAGTCCAGTGGAAAACATATGTATCATATACCCACAATATGAAGATTATATCAACGAATAAAGTAAAACTTCTTGAATATTTTTACGTGGAATTCCGCCACAGAGTACGTACCTGTTGCCCGAAGGCCATATAGTCTCCCGGAGGCTATGTGGTCGTCCGAACGCTATGTAGTCGACATAAAATGTCACATGTTGAATCACTTAAACGTAAATATACCATATGATGATTATACGAGACAAGAAATTAGTTTAGAGAAGTTTTCCCACCTTGAAATAGTATTGTGAAATGTGATGCGATGCGAAACCCCTCCTAATATCCTTGATCTCCAAAATTTCTGTCGCCTAGAAAGGAGAACGAAAACAAATCTAAACTACGGCAAGACGGAAATTAAAAACAACCTTTACTTAAAAAAGTCTGCGTATAAATATATACATATCTATTGTGCATATAAAGTTCTTAATCAAAAAGTAGAAAGAAGTTACTGTACGAGAAAAAAGAAAAAAAATAAGGATTAAAGAAGTTTGAAAAGGACGAAAAACATTATACAAAAGTTTGTCATATATATATGTATATATGTTTTTCAAGGTTTTTAGAGTAATAGGGTTTTTTGTTTTTTTTACAGTACGGTTCCAAGCAGATTTGAAGAAAGAAAAAGAATGAAAACTTTAAGAAGAAGATTACCTTTTCCCTTCTTTTGTCAAAGTCGACAGTTTCTGTGAAAACTAAAATTCTTAGGCGTAAAAGGAGTTTAGGGTTTGCTTTAAATAGTTTATTTTGATAGGGAAAAAGAGGCTTTATTTGTTGGGCTTGTATAAATACAAGAAAAGGATATTTATAAATAATGTGGCCCAACAAAGAAATAATAATTTGTTTTTATAATTAATTTGAAGATAAAAGGATATAATGTTGGAATAGTTACAATAATTCGAGTACAAACAGAGAATTCGTAATAATCACTAAAACTGGAAAACAAAACAAAGCAAATAATAAGTCGAGTCGAGAAGGTCTCTTTCCGCAAAACGATTTTGCCCCGGTAGTGCCCTTCGGTTTTTGACAAATCGTTCCCAAAGATAAAGCGACTTCGTCCCTAATATTACAGCACCGTAAAAATCAGGGCTCCGGCGAACTGAAAGAAAATGAACTGAGCTACGTAAAACTAAAGTCAGAAAAAGAAATATGAGAATGTTGTATGCTGGGAGTTCTCTGCTTTTCTCAGGTGATTTCTTACGTATGGAAAGTGTAAGTTGGGAATGCAGGAGCCTCACCCTTTTATAGGGGATCAATCAGGGAAGGTTACAGCCTAAATTAATGTCATTAAGACATTCAAAAATGTCTGGCACCTGACAGCATGAACCTGGAAAGGTTCAGCGTGTAAATTCAAACGCAGCCAGGTGCTTGGTCAAAGTAACGTCCATGCAAGAATAAATAGCATGACGTTTGACCTGAACGGTCAGGAGTTACAAAATAATTCAGGGGTCAAAACCACATGTGGCTAAAAGGGGGTCAAAACCCACATGGAAAGTGTAAGTTGGGAATGCAGGAGAGCCTCACCCTTTTATAGGGGATCAATCAGGGAAGGTTATAGCCTGAATTAATGTCATTAAGACATTCAAGAACGCCTGGCACCTGACAGCATGAACCTGGACAGGTTCAGCGTGTAAATTTAAACGCAGCCAGGTGATTGGTCAAAGTAAGGTCTATGCAAGAATAAATAGCATGACGTTTGACCTGAACGGTCAGGAGTTACAAAATAATTCAGGGGTCAAAACCACATGTGGCTAAAAGGGGGTCAAAACCACATGTGGCTAAAAGGTTAACCAGGGTTGAACCCGAACCAGGACCCCACACGGACCATCTCAATCGGACCAGGCAATTCGGACCAATTGCCCAAGACCCAAGACTCAAGTCCCAGGCCCAGAGCCCAGAGCCCAGGACCGAGGTCCGAGGTCCGGGACCGGGCTCGGGCTCGGATCCGCTCGGCTCTGCCATCGGCTTCGCCGAAGGCGGACTGGCGAACCCAAGTCCAAGAGCCCGCGTGAGCTTCGTTTACACAAAGCCCACAATACCCGCTAGCCCACTTGATGTCCACTCATTAAAAGTTAAACACTTTTAAACTCCCTTCCACATTGAATATTATTCAATGTGGGATAAACATTAAAGCATAAAAGCACCCATTCAACTTCCAAACACCATTTCTCACTCACCAATAAATGAATTTGAGAAATTCAAAAAGCTATAATAATCTACAAGACATGTAGATTAAGCTTATACAATTCGTTAACACGAATTTATGCTGTACCATTAAATTAGAATTAATCCAATTTACAACAAATAATACTAATAAGGATTTCCATAATGGTAATTATAAAATATTAAAGTATCCAATAATATTAAATAATTAACCCTAAAACCAAAAAATAAAAAACCAGGTATTACAGCCTACCCCACTTAAAGTATTTTCGACCTCGAAAATTCTAGTACGCACCTAAACTTAGAGTATTCGAAAATTTTAGTACGCACCTAAACACGAATTTACGCTGTACCATTAAATTAGAATTAATACAGTTTACAACAACCCCCCACATGAGTGAGAAACTCCAAAAAATGAAATGCATGAATGCAAATACATAGCTCAGTCCTTAAGAGACAATAGCGAATAGGGATAGGTGTCTTGTGGCCTTGAACCCTCCTTAGTTAATACTACCGAGCATACCGGCGGATTAGTGAACATAATTTTTGAACTATTCCCCTTTGTGTATACCAGACAATAGTAACAACCCACCAAGGTCTCAAAATTCTTCCGTTCTTACGTTTGTGTCCGTTTCTGGCCATGGACAACTTCTTTGGATTCATAAGCTTCAGTAGAAGCGGCCCTCACTTCTCGCTTACATAGGTGATTCTTCAAATCAGCATTCTGTCATACTCAAGTCAAAGACCTGCACAAGAATCATTAAAAATCAGAGATTGAACCTCACCACATGACAGATTATAAACTCTACTTTTTCTTTAAGGAATAGGGTCGTAGAGTTTTACTTACCCAGACTTTTGCAGTTTAGTTTTCCCATTGAACCAAGATTGTGGGATCTCCACTCATCATGGTTGGGTTTCCACTACAATCATCTTTAAGATGTGGATTTCAATCCCATTCCTTCAAGCAACTTGTGCATCTGATCTCGAGCTATGTTCTTAGTGAAAGGATCCGCTAGATTATCTATCGACCTTACGTAGTCAACTGAGATAATCCCACTCGATAACAGATGTCTCACGGTGTTATGTCTCCGACGAATATGTCGAGACTTACCGTTATACAAACCACTTCTTGCCCTTCCAATAGCAGCTTGACTGTCGCAGTGAAGCATAACCGGCGGCACGGGTTTCTCCCAACATGGAATATCTTCTATAAAGTTACGAAGCCATTCTGCTTCTTCACCCGCTTTGTCCAAAGTGATGAACTCAGATTCCATGGTTGATCGGGCTATACATGTCTGTTTAGTGGATCTCCAAGAAACAGCTCCTCCCCCTATTACAAACACATATCCACTGTAGACAAAGAGTCCTTAGTGTCAGATATCCAGTTTGCATCACAGTAACCTTCAAGTACCCTGGGGAATCTACCATAATGTAGTCCAAAGTTTAGAGTATACTTTAAGTATCTCAAAACTCTCATAAGAGCTTTCCAGTGTTCTCTACTCGGATTGCTTATATATCGACTCAGTTTGTTTACCGAGCAAGCTAGATCAGGTCTTGTACAATTAGAGATGTAAATTAAACATCCAATGATCCTAGCATAGTACTTCTGAGCAACAGGGTCACCTCTGTTCTTACTTAGGTGAACGTCGAGTTCCATAGGTGTCTTAGCTGGAAGACTATCGTGTGCATTGAATTTCTTGATCACTTTCTCAATGTAATGAGATTGTGATAAGACAATTCCATCTGGAGTTCTTATGATTCTTATGCCAAGAATAGTGTCAGCATCTCCCAGATCCTTCATGTCAAAATTTCTTTTTAGCATGAGTTTTGTCTCGTTAATCACTTGTAGGTTGCTACCCATGATTAATATATCATCTACATAAAGACATAATATAACAAATTTGTCATTAGTATTCTTAATGTATACACATTTGTTGCACTCGTTTATCTTGAATACATTCGACATCATCACTTCGTCAAATTTCAAGTGCCATTGCAAAGGTGCTTGTTTCAAGCCATACAAAGACTTAACAAGTTTGCACACCTTTCTTTCTTGTCCAGGTTTTACAAAACCTTCAGGTTGTTCCATATAGATTTCCTCTTCTAAATAGCCATTTAGAAAAGCAGTTTTCACATCCATTTGGTGAATCTCAAGATTGTGTAAAGCAGCAATCGCTAGAAGCACCCAGATAGAAGTAATTCTCGTGACACGAGAGTGTATGTCAAAGAAATCATAACCCTCCTTCTGAAGAAATCCTTTCACAACCAAACGAGCTTTATACTTATCGATTGATCCATCAGCTCTGAACTTTCGTTTCAGAATACATTTACTACCTAAAGGTTTATAACCTTCAGGTAAATCAGTCAGGATCCACGTATGGTTCTGTATGATCGAATCGATCTCGCTTTGTACAGCTTCCTTCCAAAATGAACTATCAGTCCTTGAGAAAGCTTCTTTCAGTGAATTTGGTTCTTCATCCAAGAGAAAAACCACATAGTCAGGACCGAAGTCCTTCGCAACTTTAGCTCGAGTGCTCCGTCTAGGAGTTAGAGTTTCAAGTTCTGAACCAGGTCGTTTACGAGACTTTGGTTCAACCCCCAAAAGTTCGTGACTTGTAGTTCCTTCAGTATTGCCAGTGTTTGAACAGGAAGCAGCTTTATCCTTATAAGGATAGATGTCTTCAAAGAATATTGCATTCCTTGACTCAATGGTGGTTCCGACATTCATGTTCGGAACTTCTGACCTATGGATTATAAATTGATAGGCGCTACTATTCAGTGCATAACCAATAAAAATACAATCAACCGTTTTGAGTCCGATTGTCACTTGTTTTGGTAGAGGCACTTCTACCTTCGCTAAACACCCCCACACTTTGAGGTATTTATAAGAAGGTTTCCTTCCTTTCCACAACTCGTAGGGAGTTTCGTCCCTACCTTTAAGTGGAATTTTATTGAGGATATAGTTAGCTGTTAAAACAGCTTCCCCCACATGTTCTGAGATAACCCAGAACTAATCAACAATGCATTCATCATCTCTTTCAAAGTACGATTCTTGCGTTCTGCAACTCCGTTCGATTGAGGTGAGTACGGAGCTGTAGTTTGATGAATTATGCCACTTTCGTTGCACAACTCCTCAAACGGAGCTACGTATTCCCCTCCTCTATCACTCCAGATAGATTTGATTTTGTAGTTAAGTTGATTTTCGGCTTCATTTTTGAAGTTCTTGAAAGCTTCAATAGCCTCATCTTTACCTCTCAAAAGATAAAGGTAATAGTATCTTGTGCAATCGTCAATAAAAGTAATAAAATACTTTTTACCACCTCTAGTTTGCACAAACATTAAATCACATACATCCGTGTGAATTAATTCTAAAGGTGTCGTGCTCCTTTCTACCGATTTGAACGGCAA
>BMAC01000046.1:2293322-2331675 GCA_014905375.1 Phtheirospermum japonicum | reverse complement strand
ATTGTTGTTATATTATAGATTAGTAGAAATAATCTATATTCTGAACTATCAATAGGAATGTTATGAATAGTGTTGTGCACATTGACTCCTTCGACATAAAACTTGTATGAGTTATCGACTGCTCCATTTTACTACATGGAATTAGTTTTTTGAGTTTGATCTTCTCCAGGTCGTGACACCCAATTATCGTCACATATTATTATATGCTTGTCATAAAATGTGTTTTCCGAACAGTTTTTTTTTTGTCATCCCAAAAATGTGACAAAATACATTTGATCGTCATAAATTATGATTATTCGTGACGAAATCGGTGAACAACTGTGACGACAATAAATGTTGTCATAGAAGGGTGTTATTCTATGACGAATGCAAAAACCGTCAATATTGTTTAACATACCATGACGAAAGTTTGTGCATGGAAAAAAAAATCGTCACTGAACAGCAGATTTCTTGTAGTGCATGCGCTTTGTCAGCGTCTCGAGTAAGAAGTCAAGGGTTCCTGGGTAGATAATTAACTCAGCTTGAGTAGTGTTCATGATTGGCGAAGACACGCCAATTGTTGAAGTGATCGTGACTGCAGGGGCAGTGGTCGTCGCCGAAGTAGTGGAGGTGATGGCCGGAATAGTGTTGCTTCACGGAGTGCTGGAGGTTGACATCTTCCCAATAGTGATTACAAATTACAGAAAATAAAAAATAAAAACTTACAAAAAATCGTTTTGCGATTGTTGGAATAGTTACAATAATTCGAGCATAAACAGGGAATTTGTATTAATCACGAAAACTGGAAAATAAAACAAAGAAAATAATAATTCGAGTCGAGAAGGTCTCTTTCCGCAAAACGATTTTGCCCCGATAGTGCCCTTCGGGTTTTTGACAAATCGTTCCCAAAGATAAAATGACTTCGTCCCTGATATTACATCACCGTAAAAATCAGTGCTCCGGCGAACTGAAAGAAAATGAACTGATCTACGTAAAACTAAAGTCAGAAAAAGAAATATGAGAATGCTGTATGCTGGGAGTTCTCTCCTTTTCTCAGGTGATTTCTTACGTATGGAAAGTGTAAGTTGGGAATGCAGGAGCCTCACACTTTTATAAGGGATCAATTAGGGAAGGTTACAGCCTGAATTAATGTCATTAAGACATTCAAAAACGTCTAGCACCTGACAGCATAAACCTGGACAGGTTAAGCGTGTAAATTCAAACGCAGCCAGGTGATTGGTCAAAGTAACGTCCATGCAAGAATAAATAACATGACGTTTGACCTGAACGGTCAGGAGTTACAAAATAATTCAGGGGTCAAAACCACATGTGGCTAAAAGGTTAGCCAGGGTTGAACCCGAACCAGGACCCCACACGGACCATCTCAATCGGACCAGCCAATTCGGACCAACTGCCCAAGACCCAAATCCCAGTCCTAGGCCCAGAGCCCAGGACCGAGGTCCGAGGTCCGGGTCCGGGCTCGGGCTCGGATCCGCTCGGCTCCGCCATCGGCTTCGCCGAAGGCGGACTGGCGAACCCAAGTCCAAGAGCCCGCGTGAGCTTCGTTTACACAAAGCCCACAATACCCGCTAGCCCACATGATGTCCACTCATTAAAAGTTAAACACTTTTAAACTCCCTTCCACATTGAATATTATTCAATGTGGGATAAACATTAAAGCATAAAAGCACCCATTCAACTTCCAAACACCATTTCTCACTCACCAATAAATGGATTTGAGAAATTCAAAAAGTTATAATAATCTACACGACACGTAGATTAAGCTTATACAATTCGTTAACACGAATTTACGTTGTACCATTAAATTAGAATTAATCCAATTTACAAAAAATAATACTAATAAGGATTTCCGTAATGGTAATTATAAAATATTAAAGTATCAAATAATATTAAATAATTAACCCTAAAACCAAAAAATAAAAAACCAGGTATTACAGCCTACCCCACTTAAAATATTTTCGACCTCGAAAATTCTAGTACGCACTTAAACTTAGAGTATTCGGATATTTGGCGTGGATCTCTTCTTCTCGTTCCCAATTTGCTTCATCCTTGCCATGTCAATTCCATTTCACCTTAACTAACGTGATATCTTTATTTCTTAACTTGCGAGTTTTCTTCTCCAAGATAGCACATGGCGTCTCTTCATATGTCAAATCCTTATTAACTTCCAAGGACGTATAATTGATAACTTGACTTGGGTCATGAACATACTTTCTCAACATCGAGACATAAAAAACATTATGTACGAAAGCAAAATCGGGTGGTAGAGCCAAACGATACGTTAGGTCCCCCACTCTATCAAGGATTTCAAATGGCCCGACAAACCTCGGTCGGAGTTTTCCGTTTTTACCAAAACGAAGGACTCCTTTGGTTGGCGACACTTTCAAAAACACTTTATCCCCAACTTCGAAAAACATGTCTTTCCTACGCTTGTCCGCGTACGACTTTTGTCGATCTTGAGCTCCTTTGATCCTCTCATGAATTAATTTGATCTTTTCCACCATTTCTTCAATTAACTGTGGTCCTAACACTTTTCTTTCACCAACTTCGTCCTAAAAGATTGGAGATCTACACTTCCTCCCATACAACGCTTCGTACGGTGCCATTCCAATTGTAACTTGGAAGCTATTATTGTAAGCAAACTCTATCAACGGTAGAAGTATTTCCCAATCACCCTTTACGTCAAGAACACAAGCTCCCAACATGTCCTCGAGGACTTGAATCGTACGCTCTGACTGGCCATCGGTTTGAGGGTGGTAAGCCGTACTAAACTTTAACTTTATTCCCAAGGCATTCTGAAAGCTTCCCCAAAATCTGGATGTGAAACGAGCATCCCTATCTGACACTATTGCTACTGGGATTCCATGCAATCTTACGATCTCCTTGAGGTAAATTTGTGCATATTGATTCATACTTAGTGTCATCTTCACCGGCAAGAAGTGTGCAGACTTGGTCAATCTATCGACGATAACCCATATTGCCGTATTTCCTCTAACCATTCTGGGTAAACCGACAACAAAATCCATAGATATATGCTCCCACTTCCACTGTGGAATTTCAAGTGGCTTAAGTAAACCCTGAGGTCATTGATGTTCAGCTTTGACTTGCTGACAAGTCAAACAACTCTCCACAAACTTTCCTATGTCATTCTTCATACCTTTCCACCAAAAGGTTTTTTTAAGGCCTTGGTACAACTTGTGCCACCTGGATGAGCAGTGTACGATGTACTATGAGCTTCGATTAGAATTTCCTTTATTAAACTTTCATCTTTAGGCACACACATCCTACCTTTGTACACTAAAGCACCGTCGGTAGTCGCAAAGAAACCCTTGTCACCCCCACACAACACTTGTTCCTTCACTTTCTTCAARGACTCATCTTGAGATTGAGCCTCCTTAATCCTCTCCCTTAAGGTGGATTGTACCACCAAAGTAGATAGGATCGAATTTGTCCTTCTCGGTGGTACCACAACCTCAATACTTAACTTTGCGAAATCCTTCATTAGCTGATCTTGAGTTGTCATTAGGAAGGCTAACTCTCCTCGTGTCTTCCAGCTCAAAGAATCCGCAACCACATTAGCTTTGCCTGGATGATACTGGATGGTACATTCGTAATCCTTTACTAACTCAAGCCACCTCCTCTGCCTCATGTTCAACTCCTTTTGAATGAATAAATATTTCAAACTCTTGTGGTCTGTAAATATTTCACATTTCCCTCCATACAGATAATGTCGCCAAATCTTAAGCGCATGAACCATAGCAGCTAATTCTAAGTCATGCGTTGGGTAATTCAACTCGTGCGGCTTCAACTGTCTCGAAGCATAATCCACGACTTTCCCGTGTTGCATGAGTACACAACCAAGTCCTTGCTTAGAAGCGTCGCTATAAATAACGAAATGTTTTGTAGGGTCTGGAATAGTTAACACTGGGGATGGTGGTAGCTTCCTTTTCAAAACTTGAAAACTCTCTTCGCACTTCTCATTCCAAATAAATTTCTCACCGTTTCTCATTAACCTCATCATGGGTCCTGCTATCTTTGAGAATCCTTCAATAAATCTGTGGTAATAACCTGCCAAGCCTAGAAAGCTGCGAATTTCACTCACGGTTGTCGGTGCATTCCAATCATTTACCGCCTCGATTTTGGTCGGGTCGACCTCAATCCCTTGAGCAGTCACCACATGTCCGAGAAACACAACTCGATCTATCCAAAATTCACATTTCTTAAACTTCGCATACAACCTCTCAGAGCGAAGAGTCTCTAATACTGTTCTCAAGTGCTCCTCATGCTGTTTCTCATTTTCCGAATATACCAAAATATCATCGATAAAAACAATGACAAACTTGTCCAAAAAGGGATGAAACACTAGATTCATCAGGTCCATGAAGACACCCGGAGCATTACTTAATCCAAAAGGCATCACTACAAACTCATAGTGACCATATCGCGTTCTAAAAGCTGTCTTTGAAATATCCGCATCTCTTATTCTTAATTGATGGTACCCCGATCTTAAATCGATTTTTGAAAAGATTCCTGCTCCTCTCAAATGGTCAAACAAGTCTTCTATCCTTGTCAAAGGATACTTGTTCTTAACTGTGAGCTGGTTCAACTCTCGGTAGTCGATGCACATTCTTAAGGCACCATCTTTCTTCTTGACAAACAACACTGGTGCTCCCCAAGGTGAAACACTTAGTCGAATGAACTTTAGGTCTAGTAATTCTTGTAGTTGAACCTTCAACTCTTCTAGCTCCTTTGGTGCCATTCTATAAGGAGCCTTCGATACGGGTGCGGCCCCAGGAACTAACTCGATAGTAAATTCTACTTGTCGATTCGGTGGGACTCCCGGGAGATCCTCTGGGAACACATTTTGAAACTCGTTCACAACTGGTACATCCTTGATTGACAACTCTTGCGATTGGGTGCCAATTATATTAACAAGGTACCCCCGGCAAGTCCCTTTTCTTAGCATCTTGATCGCCTTCATTGCTGAGATGATTCGAGGTGATGATCCAGTCTTAGATCCATAGAATACGGTCTCTTTATTTCCAGGTAAACCCAAAGTTATCTCCCTATCTTTACACTTAATGCCTGCTTTATACTTTGTCAACCAATCCATGCCCAGAATTACATCAAAATCTTTCATCTCAATCACATAAAGATCAGCCTATAAGTTAACCTCATTCACGACTATAGGAGTATCTCTAACCAGTGAGTTAGTAAAAATGACTTTCCCCGAGGGTACGCTAATCTCTAAAGATTCATCTACACTAATGTTATTTCTCCCAGACATAACATAAAATGTTTTAGACATGAATGAATGTGTGGCACCAGTGTCGAAAAGAACTAAAGCTGGTACATCGAATACTGATAGCATACCTGTCATCGTGCCTGGATTTTTCTCAGCATCTTTCTGATTCATGGAAAAAATTCGAGCTTGGCCTCCTGAAGGTTGACCACTACTCCCTCCATTACGAAACCGTCTTGGCAATTTGGCGCTATGTGATCCGGTGCCTTGCATCGATAACATCATCTTTGTCCCAGCATGCACACTCCTTGGTGAGGTTTGCCACAAGTGGTGCATAATGGCCTAGCATTTTGTTGAGGGGGCTCCTGGCCGCCACCGGTCTTGGTGTGCTTGTTCGATTTCTGGTTTCCATCTTTACCGTGGTTTGATCCTTGCCATTTCCTTTTTCCCGAAGATTCGACATGTCTGCGCTCTATGTCATGACTTGCGGCTATCCCTTGAGCCCGTCTCCCTGTTTCGGCATAGGACAAGTCACCATGGCTTGTGATAATGTGTCGTATTCCAGCTCGTAATCCACCTAGGAACCTTTGGGTCTTCTTGAGGTCTTTGTCTATCAAGTGCGTAGAAAAACGACCTATCTGATCAAACTTCCTCTCGTAGTCCACCACGGACATGCTACCTTGGGTGAGATCCAAAAACTCACGTTCCATCTGGTCACGGTAAAAGCGAGGGTAATATTTTTGGATCACAATATCTCTAAATTGGGCCCAAGTAAGTGCATCACGTTCAGCCTCCGGCCTTTTTCGCCAATACCCTTCCCACCAGCGATCGGCGTCCTTCACTAACTGATACTCGGTGCAACTCACACGTTTAGCATCAGTGCAATTCAAGAGTTTAAAAGTTCGCTCTAAGGTTCGCAACCAATCCTCCATGTAACCGAAATCTTCTCATCCATTAAACGTTGGAGGTGAACACAGCCTCTTGAAGAAATAGGTCTCTTGCTCGAGCTTGCCACTGATCGGGTAGGGTCTCAATTAACTTTACGGTTGCTACGTAGTCACTTACTCCATATTGTTTCGCACGTTCCCTTCGGTAAGCCATCTCGGTCAGATGCTCGCCCATTCTATGATCATTTAGCCTTCGATAGTTTCTAAATTGTGCCACATGAAGCTTCTTCACTGACGAGGAACTAGGGCCGACTTTCTAGATGTTTTAAGCATACGAACCATCTACACGCATAGCTCATACCATGTGAAGGCCAAGTCTAACATAAGATCATCTCAAGTTCTAGAGGTATGCATGCATCAATTATAGTATACGTGAACATTAATATATTTTGAACGTACCTGTTGGAGCGGACTGCATATGACGAACTGGAATTGGGTTTTTGATAAGTTTTAAATATCGTATTTGGACGAATTTGAAATTAATTTTTGCAATGGCGTCCAGAACTGTATACGCTCTGATACCACAATGTAACACCCTAAGTTTAAAAGGATTTAAACTTTAATAAAAATAAATTAATTAATACTAAATTACCACGAAATAGAACTTTGAGAATTTTGAAGATCCTAAAGAAATTGATTCTTTAACTGCTACGAGATTGAAACAAGATAAAATTTTCATAGCAAATTTCAAACCTATTTTAGAAACTTAATTGCCAAGAGTCTTGGATGTCGATCACAAACACTTAGGAGAATTATTATTATATAGATATATATATATATATATATATATATAGATTTAAAGTAACTAACGCCTAACTAATAAAAGCTTTATTAAGAAAACTACTCATAAGCCTTTGGGTCATACGTAAACAAATTAAAGGGGCAGCCATGCTAACTTTATTTATAATTCCAACTCACATTTAGAATCTGTGTAATTTCCACCTAAAATTACCCATACATGAATGCTTTAAGAATGAAATAGTGGGATCCCACTCTGGTTCAAGATTTTTCAAATTAAGGATGCTTGGCAGACCCTTTGAAGACAAAAGCGACAAAATTAAAACAGAAAATCCACCCATGAAATAGAAAGAAAACGTGAGCTCCTGATCATCCAATATTCAGAAACCAAAAATATGTTCAAAGGAAACAAGTCTTTTATAAAAACAAACATAAGTACTAACTCGCGCAGAATTAAATATTTATTAACTTTCCAATCCCCTCGTCATGTGCCGTCTCGCTCCGTTAACCTAAAAATATTTAAAATATTTGGGATGAGCGACGAGCCCAGTGGAAAACATATGTCTCATATACCCACAATATGAAGATTATATCAACGAATAAAGTAAAACTTCTTGAATGTTTTTACGTGGAGTTCCGCCACGGAGTACGTACCTGTTGCTCGAAGGCCATATAGTCTCCCGGAGGCTATGTGGTCGCCCGAAGGCTATGTAGTCGACATAAAATGTCACATGTTGAATCACTTAAACGTAAATACACCATATGATGATTATACGAGACAAGAAATTAGTTTAGAAAAGTTTTCCCACCTTGAAATAGTATTGTGAAATGCGATGCGATGCGAAACCCCTCCTAATATCCTTGATCTCCAAAATTTTCGTCGCCTAGAAAGGAGAACGAAACCAAATCTAAACTACGGCAAGACGGAAATTAAAAACAACCTTTACTTAAAAAAGTCTACGTATAAATATATACATATCTATTGTGCATATAAAGTTCTTAATCAAAAAGTAGAAAGAAGTTACTGTACGAGAGAAAAGAAAAAAAAAATAAGGATTAAAGAAGTTTGAAAAGGACGAAAAACTTTATACAAAAGTTTGTCATATATATATGTGTATATGTTTTTCAAGGTTTTTAGAGTAATAGGGTTTTTTGTTTTTTTTACAGTACGGTTCCAAGCAGATTTGAAGAAAGAAAAAGAATGAAAACTTTAAGAAGCAGATTACCTTTTCCCTTCTTTTGTCAAAGTCGACAGTTTCTGTGAAAACTAAAAATCTTAGGCGTAAAAGGAGTTTAGGGTTTGCTTTAAATAGTTTATTTTGATAGGGAAAAAGAGGCTTTATTTGTTGGGCTTGTATAAATACAAGAAAAGGATATTTATAAATAATGTGGCCCAACAAAGAAATAATAATTTGTTTTTATAATTAAGTTGAAGATAAAAGTAAATAATACTAATAAGGATTTCCGTAATGGTAATTATAAAATATTAAAGTATCCAATAATATTAAATAATTAACCCTAAAACAAAAAAATAAAAAACCAGGTATTACAATACCTGTTCTCCATGTTCATTTACATATGATTAGAATATATAATTATGTATATGTAATAAATAATTATAAATATACTCATAAATGTATAGTTACCAAATCTACATCATCAATACTGAGGTCGTGCAATGTGGCCAGCTCACAATCAATCACATTATTGAACTTTTTCTCACCAATCTCATCAGCATTCCTGTCCATTTCCAATTGATCTTGTAGAATTTCCATTTAATTAAAGTTTATTTTGTCAACAAAACTGGATTGAATGATAATAAATAAAATGATCCTGCATAACTTTTTCTTACATTTACCAGTGTCGTGAAAAACACCCTCTTTGGTTCTCCAGGTGCTCTCCTCATATTATCCAAACTCATTTTTAGGCACCAAATGTCAACAAGGTTTTGGATGACCCACTGATTTGCTGAAAGAGTTTTGAAATCTTTTTTTGTTGCACTGAACCCAATCCCTTCGAATAGTTTCTTGCTGATCAGACAAACAAGAGCCATTGAGATATAATTATTGTGTGTATTCGATCAATAAAAGTGATGAAAATAAATAGAAGGACATAATTTAAAAAAAAAACAAATTCATATATTATCACACAGGATTTGCATATATTATCGCATAAAACATGTACATATCATCACATATATATAATAATCAAATTCCCCCATATATATAAAGATTTCTTACTTTTGCGTTTCTTCAGTGTATTCTTTGGAGGCATATTCAGAAATAACATTTTCCTTTGTTGTAACAAGATCATTCAATCGTTTTTTGTTCGTTGTCCAGAAAGGGGATCTTAGCTTCAACAGGAGATTTTTGAATTTTCTTGTCGGGTTCCTTCTTTTCAGTACATCAACAAGGTCATCCTCCTACTCCCCAAGTAGGCTGTTTTCACATAATGTAATAAGAAATAAATTTAGTTACATATTTAAATTCTAAAAAGTAATAAATTATTTTAAAAAAAAGGATACAGTGAATACCTTTTGAAATCTGCTTCTCCGATCGGTGTCAACTTCCCATTATCATTACTGCTCTCTTTCTCATTTTCAACAAAAGTAGACTCACACACTATAGTCTCTACATCATCCCCACCATTATCATCAACTCCACGAAAATCATCTACAATTATTTCTATCTCTTCTAATCCTAAAGAGAATGTGGGTGACGATTTTCCCTTCGGCATCTTTTTTTTCACTATGTTGCTATTCGGCACCAGATTAGGTTCAGAACATGCATCCCAAAAGGCGAAAATCGCTTTTGCCACGTCTAGGTTATCAAACAAGTCATCATCACATATATCATTAGGTTTCTGGATTGGTGAATTTTGGCTTGGCGGTTTTGGGGTCAGTTCTTGCTCCTCAGGGTTTAGTTCTTCATGTTTAGAGCTCAACAACATATCATAGGGTTTCTTCAGAATATCAACTGTTGATTCTGCTTTTCCTATTTCATCCATAACTTCTCTAAACTCAACCACAACATCCGTCATCTTCCCCAAAACTTCAAATCACACTAGGATAGATATGTCAATTACAAGATTCTAAAATCTCTTTAAAATGTTGATGAGATTAAGAATCGTAATTGGTATAATTACATGATTCAAAAGCTTGTTTCAGCAACGGATGATTGGAAGAAAAGCAAATCTGAAAGCAAATATTTTACAGGACCTGCAACTTTTCTGATGGTAAGAATACTTAAATTCATATTGTATAATGATATGTATATCATATGTGCATACTCTGTGTGATATATGTGTAAATTATTTGAGATGATATTTTCATGTTCAATGTGATGATAACTATATGATGTGTGTGATGATATATCTATAATATTTGCATATTATGTGAGATATATGTATAAGATATCTGTGATGATATTTCCATATTCATTGTGATGATAATTATATGATGTGTGTGCTGATATGTGCATATTTTCTGTGATATGTATATCATATGTGAGATATATCTATGATATTTGCATATTATGTGAGATATATGTATAAGATGTCTGTGATGATATTTCCATGTTCATTGTGATGATAATTATATGATGTGTGTGCTGATATGTGCATATTTTCTGTGATATGTATATGATATGTGCATATTATGCGTGATATATGTATAAGATGTATGTGATGATATTTTCATGTTTAGTGTGATGATAACTATATGATGTGTGTGGTGATATGTTCATACTCTGTTGATTGATATGTATATCATATTTGCATACTTTGTTTGATGATATATATATGAGATATTTCCATAATAAGCCATAACATTTTGGTTTTTATGCAGCTATGTTACCTTGACAGGATGGAGTTCAAGGTAAGAAGAGTAGAGTCACGCGTATTCCCAATTTGTTCAAATTGGGAATCAATTGAAGTGAATAAAAGAGTGGAAATGGAGAAGAAAGCTGGAGGATTTGGGAAAGGCAAGATTATAGAGCGGTTGCCCAAAGAAGAAAAATATCAAATTCTGGTATGCATCTTATATGTGTGTGTGTGTGTGTATATATATATATATATATATATATATATATATATATATATATATATATATATATATATATATAATATATATATATATCACGCATAATATGCAAATATCATATACATATCATCACACAGAGTATGAAATACCATCACACACATCATATAGTTATCATCACACTGAACATGGAAATATCATCACAGACATCTTATACATATATCACACATAATATGCACATATGATATACATATCATCAGACAGAGTATGCACATATCAGCACACACATCATATAGTTATCATCACACTGAACATGAAAATATCATCACAGACATCTTATACATATATCACACATAATATGCAAATATCATATACATATCATACACAGAGTATGAAATACCATCACACAATCATATAGTTATCATCACACTGAACATGAAAATATCATCACAGACATCTTATACATATATCTCACATAATATGCACATATCATATACACATCATACACAGAGTATGCACATATCATCACACACATCATATAGTTATCATCACACAGAACATGGAAATATCATCACAGACATCTTATACATATATCACACAGAGTATGGGAATACCATCACACAAACCATATAGTTATCATCACACTGAACATGAAAATATCATCACAGACATCCTATACATATATCACACATAATATGCACATATCATCACACACATCATATAGTTATCATCACACTAAACATATCATATACATATCATCACACAGAATATGCAAATATTATCACACAGAACACTCACATATCATCACACTGAACATGAAAATTTCACAAAACATATATATATATTATCAAAAACTACAGAATCTGAAATTAGACTGAGAAGTTTTAAGAAAATCATAGAATCGAAAGCATATAACTAAAATACAGATGAATCAACATTATTAATTTGCTAAACCCTAGATTCAGAAGAATCGGAAGTATATAATGAAAATTTATTAGGGATTTTGTTATGAATCAACATGATATGATGAAACATCAATAATCGACGCTGAAATAATTACCAGTTTGTGAAATAATGAAAGATTTATGAGAAAAAGTCAAAAACTTACTGTTGATGGTTGGAGAAGATGAAAATCTTGGTGGATAAGAAGAGATTTTGGTAGAGAATATGAGATTTTGCCGGAGAAAATCGCCGAAAAAAATCGCCCGAGAAGATGAAAATTGACGGAATATGAAATCGCTATTTTTTTCCTTCGTTTTGTGTGCTGAATGAATGCTTAATATGAAGTTGAAGAGAAATATTTCTGGAGGGAGAAGTTTTAGAAGTGCGGGGGGCTGAGCGAGTGAAATTGTAATGGGCCCAAAAATTCTGAATTAGAATTGAAATTGAATCGAGTGCACCTTATTGGATGATTCTGAGTCCATGATATATACCCACTCTAGAATCCAAAATTGTGGATAAGATCCTAGTTTTTTGCTAATGTATTTTTTTAACATTATTTTATATTGCTTTATAAAGTGTTGAGATTAATTTGCTTACTTTTTACTAACACAACGACATGTATAGGAGTCAAACTTTGAATCTTTCAAAAATAAAATAAAATTATGCGTATTTGTCCACCCTCTTTATTCCTCCCAAAATTGATTTAAAAAATGTTATAAACACTAATTTCCTAGCACATCATTCCGTGAATATATCTGCGATAGATATGCCCATTGCTCAACGTATCATGTCCCAATCATAACTATAACAATGTTCATAATTATAGTGATATTGATTAATAAATATTTATCTATAAGTTTTAATCATTTAAACTTAACATTTTACTATAATCTATGATAATTGAAGTAATAGTAAAAAAAATATAACTAAACTATTTTGTATAAACCTTTTCGAAATGTGACCAAGTTAAAAGGACCGTTTTTCATGAATATATCCTGATCAAAATTGACAGCCAGCATCAAACGGCACGCAGAACACGCGTCGTTGATGAACCTTCGTGAGTCAATGGTCAAACAAACCAATTTTTCGTTGTGATGTGCATGGTCGTGGGCAGGACAGGCGGCCCGACCCGGGACCAGCTTCTAGGCTATCTTAAGTCCAAGCCCGTCAAGGATTCAATGCCGACGGCAGGCTTGGCCTGTCCTTTGCCGACAGGGTTTGGGTTGATCAAAGCCTCAAAGTTGAAGCCGGCTTTTAAAGAAATGGTCGAGAATGATTATAAAGCTGCTTCCAATCACGTCGATTTCCAGAATAAGGTAAGGTTCATTAATTTATCACGCTTATTGATTTGTGTTTATGCCACGTATAGGGTTTATGGTTGTTATATAAAGCGAATTAGATCTGTCCTTTTTTTTAATTCGATTAAAGGTTAGAGTATTTTTTTTTCGCACTTATTTATTATGAAATGTACATACATATATCTATGTCGATGTGTATTTATCTCTGATGTAAAGTACCTAGTAGTTTATCTGCCATGTGAAATACAAATATAATGGAGAATCTTCATTTTTATTTAACTATATTGGCCATATCCCAGAAAAATGCGTGATATTGGCTATTATCAAACGTCTGCCAAGTTGGTCAATTTATTAAAAAAAAAGTTTAAAAACCCTGATCGGGCCTTTTTTCTAACGTGGCGTGATTCAATACTTTCTTATCATTTTTATTTAATTTTAAATACTAAATTAAAAATAAAAAAACTAGGAAGATTTTCATTTTGGTCGATTATATTGGCCACATTGCAGAAAATGTACGTGAAATTGTCCATCATCAAATCATATCTGTCAAGTTAACCAATTCATCAAAAAAGGTTCAAAAAACTTGGTCGGATTTTTTTTTCTGACGTGTTATTATTCTATATTTTCGTATCAAATTCCTATATAATTAAATTTGCTCTCCCTTTACTTTTTTTTTTTTTTCTCTTTTCGTTAATCTAATTAATAAATTTTTAATCAATAAAAAATTAATATAAATTATTTATAAATATAAATATATAATATAAATATTAACAAATATATAATTAATATAAAATTTTCATAAATCATTTATAAGAGATTTTCTATAAGTTTTATTGTTTTTTAAGATTCATTTTATATTTTTATATTTATCTCCGAGTTTATTAATTTTTTATTAAATAAAATTTTAATAATATAAATTATTATGTTAATTTTATAACTTTTAAGATTTATATTATGTTTATCAATGAATTTTTTTTATTTCTTATTAATTTAATTTAAAAAAGCAAATGAAGGCAAAACATATTTCTGTCATCAATTTAATATTTAAATAAAAGAAATTGATAAAATAATATAGAATCATGCCACGTCAGCAAGAAAAATTCGATCAAACTTTTTTCGACCTTTTTTGATGAATTGGTTAATCTGGCAATGATAGTCAATTTCATGTACCTTTTCTGGAATGTGTCTAATATAATGGACCAAACTGAAAATTTTCTCAATTTTTTTATTTTCAATATAATATTTAAAATTAAATAAAAATGATAAGTAAGTATTGAATCACGCTACGTCAGCAAAAAAATTCGATCAGGCTTTTTTTTGGACCTTTTTTTATGAATTGAGCGATTTAACAAACGTTATTTGATGATGACCAACATCACGTACTTTTTCTGCAATATGACCAATATAGTGGATCAAAAATTAATTTTTTTCCAAATATAATGGTGTAAATATAGGTGAGCATGTGAACAATAACCATTGATGTTAAGTTTGGTAATTAGATTGAATATCTTGACAAAATTTATAACATATACTAATCCTTTGACAAGAGAAGAAGTGAATGCATGGGCTCACAAGGAAACAAATGGCCTAATCAAAGATTTACTCCCACCCGGATTCAGTCGATCTTGGCAAATGCCTTGTACTTCAAAGGAGCCTGGGATCAGAAATTCAACGTGTCTCTAACGCTACGTGGAGGAGGAGGCGGATTTTGTGGCTGACCATCCCTTCTTGTTTGTAGTGAGCGAAGATGTTAGTGGTGGGGTGCTCTTTGTTAATCCTCTAGCTGCGGGTTAATATATTTATTTTTGATTATTAATTGGTGTGCTGATGAATGTTTATGTTATATTAATCAGCACTTGTTCTATGCCTATGGGTTGGCAATTTGGCACTAATTCAATTTCGGAAATTTGGTGTAATTGGGTTGCGTGAAATTTGAAATTAGAAGATTTATTGGGGTTCGAATTGGACTTTACACACGTATCACGCCGTCTCATGTTAGACAAACTCCTTGGGCAAAGACTTGGGTAAGTTTAGATTAACGGGTCTCTCCCGTTAGGCCAACCCATGACCCGATCCAATACCCGACCTGATGACATTATTATAATTTGTCCAATTATATCAAATCCCCACCAGTTTTTCCTTTTTCTTCCTTCTTTTGTCTTCAACTCCTAGAAATCGGCGATCCGCGCAGCACCCATCCTCCAGTCATCGGCGGAAGCAACCCGTAGCAGCGACGGTTCCCGGCAACTACCCACAGCGACGGACGGCGACGCCCCACCCCCAGGCGTGGTTGATTTTCTACTCCAATTTCAGAAATTGGTCGGACCCTTCTCCTTCGATTGACCGCACGGTGGTGGCTCAGCGAACGGCGTTAGCGATTCAACGTGGGGTGTCTCCCGCTGGTTCGCGTGGGGCCGCTAGGTCTCGCCTAATTTCCGAACTCGTCCAATTAGGCGGTGTTGTTGTGATTGTTCGGGTCGTGTCTTGAATATTCGGGTTATGATTTTGGGAACACGGGTTCGACTGGAGGTTTGCGCCGTCCACTAACGTTTCTATTCTGTCCATTTTCGCTTTTTTCCCAGAAGCTCTCATCGCCACCAATTTTTCCCCAAACCCAACTCCAGCGAATTTCCAAATCGCCCTCGCGTGGACCAGTGATTTTTCATTCACGGTCACCTCTATGAGTCTATCCGTCTACTTACAGTTTATGGAGGATGACAAATTTGTTGTGATGCTTTTCCATTATGACGGTATTGTCAATGAATGGAATGATTTGTGATGGAACAACAGAGTAATTCATATCTCTGCCACAAACCAAACAAAATGGTATGTTTCAACAAAATAAATGGCCCCTTATTTAATTTTTTGTTCCTTGACTAAACTTAAATTGTTTCTAAAACATTTTACTAAATGATGAATAGGTGGTTTGCCAAGCGTTTTTCACATCCAGATATCGTTGCTGAATACGAGTATATTTTTCTAAGGGACGATGACTTGGGAGTTGAAATTTTTCATCCAGGACGGTACGAGTAATTATTTATAGGGAAACAGAAATAAAATAATTATGTATAACAAAATATTATTTGAAAATTTCTTTTGTAATTACAGTTACGTATCGAATATCAAGTATGAAGGTTTTGAAATTTCACAGCCTGCTCTTGACCTCAGTAAATCCAAGGTGCATCATCACATTACTGTGCGTAATCGGAGATCAAGGGTACACAGGTTAGTAAAAAATATATATGTGTGAAATTCTTGATAAATTATTATTGTTACCATGACCCTGATTTTAATTGAGTTTTGAACTATTATTTTATGACGTAAATAGGAGATACTATAGGGACAAAGGGCGCGCGATGTGTGACGGAAACAGTACAGCTCCCCCATGTGTAGGGTAAGAGTACAACTCATTATAACATGCAGGTTAATTTGTGCAATTAAACATTGACTTGAGTAAATTTGATGATGGTGTTGAGTAAATAAAATATGGTGCAGTTGGATTGAAATGATGGCCCTGGGGTTCTCAAGATAAGTGTGGCGTTGTGTTTGGTATATGATTCAGGTATATTTTATGAAATAGAAACAAACATCAAAGGGGTATTTTTGTAATTTTATGGAAATTTCTCAAACAACACGGCAATTGTTAATAAACTCTATGGCAAGAACTCTAAATTAATATATTATTATTATTTGATATGCTCTGTAGAACGACTTGATCCACGCTTTGGGGCTTGGATATGCAGCTTGGTTATTGTGTGCAGGCAAGTTGGCGACTAGAATGTAATTAAGTTATGTTTGATCTTTTCATTGTGAGGTAAATTAATATTATGTTGAGTTTATAGGAATATGAGTGAAAAAACACGAGTTTGTGATTAAATATTGATCAAGTGTTTGTAAAAAATTATGTTTTTAGGGGGAACAAAAAGATCTATTGCACTGAGTAAAAAGTAAAAAGTGATTTCGCCCGGCTCCCTCAAGATTTCTGCTGGAGAGATGCTTACGCTTGTCTCTAATTATAGCAGTTCAAAGACGCATACTGGAGTCATAGGGCTCTTTTACCTCTTGATTTCCAATTCTTCTGCAAAACCAAACATGATGTTGCATTCTCCAGCTGAAGTTCATGAAATTACGACGATATCCATATTATATTACGGTATTGCTCTGTTTGGAGTTGGGCTGCTTGTAATTTTCGTGTTCAGCAGTAAGGGTGTAAGAGAAGAAGGTTACGAAGCTATCACTGCATGATCTTGTATTGGATTTGTAAAATAATGTATTAGTTTATGTGCTATAATGTATTGAGTTTTTGTAATAAATGTACGGTTTTTGTTAAAAAAATCACAAAGTTATGAACTATGATTTTTGTCTAGCAGTAAGTACTTTTTGTGCTTTTTTTCTTTTTTTTTTGGCAATTGGTGGAAATTTTAGTCCCCATTTTTTGTAAATTCTTTGATAAAGTATTTTGTTTTTGTTTTTGTAAGAAAATGTATTGGTTTATGTGCTATAATGTATTGAGTTTTTGTAATAAATGTCCGATTTTTATTATGCAAACATAAAAGTTATGAAATGTGATTTGTGTCTAGCAGTAAGTATTTTTTGTGCTTGTTTTATTGTTTTGGTGATTGGTGGAAGTTTTAGTCCCCATTTTTGTAAATCCTTGACAAAATATTTTGTATTAATTTTTGTAAAACAATGTATTGATTTATGTACTATAATGTATTGAGTTTTTGTAAAAATGTATGATTTTATTATGCAATCACAAAAGTCTTCCTATAATTAAGTAGTTGTTTATGTAGTATAAGTTAAGAATCTTTTTCTTGCAAATAAGATGTGTTGAGTTTGTTATGCGATGTATTTTATTTTTCGAACACACTGCAAATATATAAACCAATACGATTGAACAGAAAGACCAATACGCTTGAATACAAAAATCAATACATTATCAAACACAAGCAGAAAATAACATAAAGCATGAAGATAGCAGCAAATAAATATCACACTATCAAAATACCAATTTACACCAGTCAATGTGAGTACATCTATAAATATAAATATTCAACAACTACCGTTATGCTAAAATAATTGAGGACTGGGAGTTTTAGAACCGAACTCCTTTGATTGACTTGATCTATTTGATGTGTTACTGATCTTATTTTTCTTCTTGCTTTTCTCAAGATATGACTTCTCTCTTATTTTTCTCCCCTTTTGTAATTGCCCTTGCAGGATCCAAAATACTTCTCTCCCCTTCTCTCTTATTCTTCTTCTTGCTTTTCCGAACACTAAAACCAACTTGACGTGCATGGACACAATACAACTCATAAATGTCTTCAAAATTCTTCCTCTTTACACCAATATGAGAACCAGATGGTATCACCTAAATACAAAGATGAAAATTATCAAAACGTAAAAAAATGTTATTTATAAAAGGTCTAATAATTTTTTACCTTCATCATTTAACAAGATATTATTTATCGATTCATTATCAATGTTACTTCCACCTTTTTCATCACTAGAATCCTGAATTATCACAACCCCTTTGAATAACAAAATTAATCCCCAAAAAAACAAATATCATGCAATTAGTATAACAATACGTCGCACCTCAAAACTAATACATTATCGACTAATCACTCATAGTTTAAGACGGGCCCTGACAATGCTTTATTGTGAAAGTTCAAACTTCATACAACAACAAAAATACCCACACATTCCATGCTGTAAGGAGAACAATACATCACACCTCCAAAACATACTAGTTTAATCACTCATAGTTGAAGAACGAGGCCATGATACTTTTACTGTGAAATTGCTGCCTTCAACAACCACTAAAACAAATACCATGCTGCCAAAAACCCAATACATTACATTCCAAAAATTAATACACTAATGGAATAATAACTCATAGTTTCAGACGAGACCGGTGTCGTTTTACTGTGAATATTTTGTCATAACACAACAACAAAAACCAAGTACCATGAAGTTAGAAGACCAATACATCATAATTCTAAAACCAATACTATATTACCTTCGTCAACATTGGATTTTCCAACCATGTGTAGTCCCAAATCACCCATATTGCCTTCAATTTCCTCGTGTAGTTTTGTAAAATTTGCCAAAAAACTTCAAACAAAACATAAACTTTGTAAGAAATTTAGTTTCAAAACGGAGCATACTAGTTTAATTTCCACAATTAGGTCAAAATCAAATTGATTTTCTATAATTAGGCCAAAATCATATTGATTGTATGCAATTAATTGAAGAACTTGTTTACATGGGGATTCAACCTCCACGGGTACTGCGATTTTCTACGACAGAGATAATTATTTTCTGCGGCAGAGATGACGGCGGACACTCTACAGAACTAAAGGCTGACGGCGACCCCTTTCTATATAATTGAAGGTTGACGGGGCCGCTTTTATACAGAAATCGAAGGTGCGGTTGGAGATGCGGAAATGGTGGAGGAACGGTCACTTTCTGAAGAATTGAAGATAGAGAAACTGTGTAAAGGTGAAGAAACGACGCAAAGGTGATGCGGTAGAGACAGGACAGAGGCGATGTGTGATGTGGAGCAGCCCAAATTTATGAAAAAAGGGTTTATATATAAAATACAAATTGGATGCGGGTTTAACCCGATCTAACGGGAGTGACCCATTAATCTGGACTAACAAGAGTCATGTCCAACTCCTTGAACAAAATCCTAGCTAACATTAAAAAAAACAAAAAACCCAAAGAACTAGAAAACTCTAAAAAGAAAAGTATTGTGTGTGTGTATGTGAGGAATGCGTGTAGTGCGTTTTTGTGAGATGCGCAGTGTTTGTGTGAAAACAAATTTTGTAATGGATTTGTAAATTTCACAATCTTACGGCGCCTTCAGAATTTCTAAATTAAGACCTCATCCAAATAAAAAGAGAAGCGGACAAAGATGTACTTTCCCAAATAAAGAGATAAGAGCTGAGAAATGTTAGTTCATTAATTGGTGGAGTAAATATCCAATGAAGATATGGCCCATATGGACACAAAAACTCATCTTGGCCAAGAAATTTGAAACCTCTCTCTCAAACAAATAATGGTTGTTTCTTTCCATCCCCAAACTCTCAAAGGGCCTCTTCTCCACAAACACCAGTTTCTTGGCACAACCAATTTCACTCAAAAATCAAATTTCACTTTCCCCAAAATACCCCCTTTCAAGAATGTTTTTACAGCCAAATTCAACCTGTATGAGATGATGGGGGGCAGGGGCCTCTGCAATGGCGAGGAGGGCCTCCAGCAAGAACTCAAAAAACCAGTATCGAATAAAGAAGAAGAAGAAGTGTCACAAGTTCCGACTATATCGCCGCTATCAGATGAAAATCCAGATGATCTAAGTTTCATTATATCAAAAGAAAATGCATTTGAAAAGGAGTTATTAGGCTTCACCGGTGGGTTTCCTGGTGGTGAAAAGGGGCTCCAGAGATTCATTCAGCAAAACCCACCTCCCACAGTTTAGCCTTGATTGATTGAATGATTGCTATTTTCAAATTTTCGAGTTCGTTTTTTTTTTTCAAGTGAGAACACTAATTAGCATGTGAACAATGTTGCAGTGTTTTCAACTCTCATGTAGGCTGAAGAGAAGAGCACATCAATAATACTGTATGTAGCTTGTGCATTAGAGTCGAAAGCTCTTTTAACTTTCCATGATAACTTATCGTATACACACTAATGAACAGACTTGCTCACCTCGACTTTCTTGCTACAACAAAACAACTAATAATTTAAATTAGTTGATGCCCTTGCTAGAGTAATTAAACGTGCACGTCTCTATCAGCTCGCGATTTTAGATTTCCGACGGAGAGATGCAATAAGGTCGTCCATTCTAGAGTCAGTGCATGAATCATCATCCGAGTCCGAGTATGTGCATGAATCATCTGAATCACAATTTGTTCGGTTACGCTTGTTTCTCTGGCTAGACGATGAGCACCGGACGAAATTCATCTCTTTTTCACCCACATTTGAACCCACGCCTCCTTTTGAAATATCGGGTGCTCCACCAGGGTTCGTTTCATCATCACAATCAATTATCTCGATGATATCTCCATCAGCAGCATAAGATGAACGCGCGGTTTTACTAAAATACCCTTCTGCAGTCATTAACCGTGCACCACTAGCATGTGCAACTGCATCATAAGCATGATATACTTAGTGAGAGTGCCAATTATACAGCTAAGGCTGAAAAAATAGTATTGATGGATTTGTACTGGCAATTATTTTCTTTAAAATAAACTTTTATGATTGTTCAAATCCAAGCAAACTTTATTACAATAATTATAAGCATCTCTATTTTCCAAAAGAAACCATGTTTAAAATAACTAACACAATGAGCTTATTGATTCACAGAAACTAAATGAAGCTATCATTATTCAGGCGCATCTCAGTTTTGATTAAAAAAAAAGCTGAATCAGTAAGCTGAGTAAATAGAACATAATATCGAAACCCTTCGGCCCTTTACTTTTCATACCCGAGCCTATTGGCTCTTTATGTTCATTACGTTCTAGTTAACAAGACTGAACCAAACCAAGTTTCTTTCACCTGCAGCCATCAATACAATCTAGAAAACTCATATTAGTCTTCTTGATTACATATTACACAGTTAAGATAACTACAACCCGGAGCATCTCCAAGTATATAGGTGTATTTCCAAAGTTGACATATATTATCTAAATAAATTAAATTATCAGCAAAATTCTCTAATAAAAGCACAGCTCAATTTTTGAGTTAAAGTCCATGCAAGTGATCCTAATAGATATAGCATTGAGATTCTCACACTACAAACTATTGACTTCTTAAGCAAAAAACAATAATAACTTAACAATAAATTATTATGCTTAATTAATAAACTCAAACTACCTTTCTTTGATAACCCACTGCTGCTTCTATTTCCTGAGCCATCATTTTCACCCCCAATCTTCACAGTAAATATATCAGCAAAACCCTTTTCGATCTTCGAAATTCTTGGCGACAAATTCTTAAGCCTTCTTTTGAACATTTCAGCTAACTTATCGGACTCCAATTTCTTCAGCCTCAACTCATCTATAATTTTTTTAGCCTCCAAATTTTCGCTCTTCAGTTTCTCCACAGCTTTTTCGGCCTCAATCTGCTTCAGCACCAAATCCTCCACAATCCCAGTATTCAAACATTTATTGTTATCCCGATAGACTCCCAATAACCGCTCGTTCACCAAATTCTTGCTCTTCAGCTCAATAATCTTCCCATTTAACTCGAGGATCAGCTTATCCTTTTCATTTACCATCTGCAACTCATTAATCTTCAACGCCCTTTTTTCCTCTTCTAAATCCTCGCATTTTCTTTGATTTTCTTCGAGTTTCAGCTTCAGAAGACAAATCTCCTTTTTCATTTCATTCTCGCGGAGTATATTTTGTACATCAGCAAGATGACGCTCGCGAAATGCGTTCTTGATGTGTTTAATCACTTCTGGAATGGGTAAGCTCTGGGTAATTGTGGAAATTAGTTTTTCACAACAATCTGCTGGTGAGCCGCTCATTTTTCTTTCCTTAAATTAATTTCAAAACGTGTGAAAAATATTCTTCGAATTGGAAGAAAAATCGCTTGCTTAGATCTAATTTAGTGGACATACTGTGAAGACGGAATTTAACAGGGAAAGAAAAAGAAAGAGACGAAAAAAAAAAAAGAAAAAAAGGAAAAATTGAAAAATAACCCCATTAATTTGGAGGGGTGGCAATTTAATAACACAAAATATACTGTGGTGGCAAATTTATCTAATAACTTATAAAAAGATAATAATTTAACCTCAATTCCGTCGGAACAAAGAAAACTCGCCGGATTCTTTTAATTTCCAGCGAAAAAATGTTGACTTGGACCAATTTTGACAAAATCAACGCTGATATGTCAAAAATGAATAACAAAGATTAAAAAAAATACAAAATTAGAAATTTGTTTTTAAATTTTAAAAAACTATTTAAATTAAAAAACTTAACAAAAAGATAAAATATATATTATAAAATTTAAGATTATTTTTAAATAGCCAAAAGATGCTATTAAAATATAAATTTAAAACAAAACCTAGGAAAAATATTTTAAAATCCAAAATTGTTTTAAATATTAAATAATATTATTTAAAAATAAATCATGAAAATTTGCGTAAATATATTATAAAATCTGAAATTACTTGAAGTATGTGAAAACAATTAGTAAAGAATATGGCAAAATATTTATTAAGAATATGATTTTTTTTAATATGTAAATTATTATATTAAAAAATATAATTAAAAACTCTAGAAAATATTTTAATTATAAAAAAATTAATTTTCATATGAAAGAGAATGTTTTAAGATAAATCTAGAAAATTATTTTATAATTCCTAAAATTATTATAAATATTAAAAAACATTTTAAAATATAAGAATATTTTCAGAGTTTTTTTTAATGTAATTTTCCATATTTTTTATGATTTTATAAATATTAAAAAAAATTCAAGTTTTATTTCAATTTATAATTTAATAATACTTTTTTGGCATATTCAAAAAATCTTAGATTTTATAATATATTTTTTATCTTTTGTAAATATTATATTTTAAATAATGTTAGATTCTTAAAATAAATTTCTAATTTTAAATAATTTTTTTAATTTTTTTGTGTCACATCGGTATTGAATTTGTCATAATTGGTCAAAGTCAACATTTATCGCCGAAAATTGAAAAAATCTGGTGAGTTTTCTTTTTTCCGGCGAAATTGGGGTTAAATTGCTATCTTTTTATAAGTTATTGGATAAATTTGTCACCAAGTATATTTAGTGGTATTAAGTTGCCAACACCCTAAGTTATTGGGACTATTTTACAATTTTGCCATAAAAAATAAAAAAATTTGTGTACTTTACCGAGTCATGTCAGCCAACCGAGATTCTTATCGATATTGACACCTAATTTATTATGTGTTCGCCAAATATTTTTGGATAAATGTTTTGAACCTATTAAAAATTTACACATTTTGAAAAAACTTCGAATATTTGTTCAAAATTTTTATTCAAGAAATTTAAAACATGAATGAACTCATAAAATTTTGGGTGTCAGTATCCGTACTTTACGAAGGCACGTGATTTTTCTTGAAGAAACACACAAAAATAAATAAATAACTATCCCCTCATTTTGGGTAAATTGATTACTTTTTACAGTTTGGCTGCGTTTGTTTTTGTTGATGGGCGGGATTTGGAGGGATATTCTTTGTAATCCTGTGATTGTTTCATGTAATAAAGCCTGTGATTAAAATGAGTCTAGTCGTTAATCTCACATATGGAGGATAAAGCCATGTTTGTTTCATGTAATAAAGCATGTCATTAAAATGAGGTTTGGTCCTTAATCTCACATATGGAGGATAAAGCCATCCCACCCTGAGAGTGTGATTAAAATGAGGTCTGGTTATTAATCTCACATATGGAGGATAAAGCCATGTTTGTTTCATGTAATAAAGCCTGTGATTAAAATGAGGTTTGGTCCTTAATCTCACATATGGAGGATAAAGCCATCCCACCTTGAGAGTGTGATTAAAATGAGGTCTGGTCCTTGTTAGACATAGTAATACAGTCAGTAATCAGTTCAACAATATTAATCCAGTTGGTCTTGAATGTATAGTCAGCTTCAAGAGCCAACATCTTATTTGTCCTTTCTGTGCTCTGGACGTTTGCATGACCACATACAACTGTTGTACTGGTGCATTCCTCACCACGGGATGTGTGTGCAGCTGTCTCTTGATGAATGGCTCAGCTTCCTTGCCCGTTGTTTTGTTTTGTTGCTTCAGCTAGGGTTAGCTAGGGTTTCTACCTATTTATGTATGGTTGTATGCTGAACAACGTGAGGTGATATGAAAGCAAATGTTCTTCTTTCCAGTTTTAGTTTATTTGTGCTTTAATTGATTTCCAACATGGTATCAAGAGTAGGTTTGCCTGGCTCTGTAAGGTCACTATCAATCCTTTTTCCTCTGCAATCCTTTTCACCTTTTTCTTCAGATTACCTTTTTTACCTGATCTAGCTATCTCTTGAATGGCTGAAAATATGGCTGCACCGGAGAGTGATCCCACTTCAAATACAGTAGCAACTTTTTCCTCAAATATTTTGATACAACCACAACATCAACTAATATCAGTCAAACTCAATGAAAATAATTTTTTAATCTGGAAGCAACAGATCCTGGCTACAACCACTGGTTTAGGGCTTGAGTCCTACTTAAATGGGACAGCTGAGATCCCACCAAAGGTCATTCAAAATCAAGAAGGCCTTGTTGTTCTTAATCCCAAATTTCAAACCTTTCAAAGACAAGACCAGTTATTGGCATCTTGGTTGCTATCCTCTCTCTCAGAGAGTGTTCTTATTTTAATGGTTGGACTCACCACTAGTCATGAGATGTGGAGATCCTTGGAATCAAATTTTGCAGCTCAGTCCGGAGCAAAGACCATGCAATACAAGATCCAGCTGCAGACAATGAAAAAAGGGAGTCTTTGTATGAGGGAATACTTGAATAAGGTTAAGGTGTGTTGTGATAACCTAGCTTCTTTTCAGCACAAGGTAGAGGACTTCGATCAGTTGCTGCATGCCTTGACAGGTCTGGGGAGTTAGTATGATCCAGTGGTTATAACTATAACATCAAGTCCAGAAAAATGGAGCTTTAAAGATGCCAGTGGTTTACTTTTGAGCTTTGAGTCCAGGTTGGAGGCCTCAAACCCTCAGTTTGATGAATCTGTGCAAATGACTGCAAATGTTGCAACTCAGGGTCAGTCAAGGAAAGAGAATGGAAATTGGAACAACTCAGGTGGTAGTACCAGAGGAAGAGGATCATTCCTCAACAGAGGAAGTGGAAGGAGAGGTGGCACTAGAGGTAGAGGAGGAAGGAACTATAATAATAGCAGAGTGACCTGTCAAATTTGTGGATACACTGACCACACAGCTTCTAAGTGTTATTACAGGATGGATCCCAATTTCACTCCTCACTCCTCTCAAAATTTCAGTCCTACTACTAATCAGAATTTCAATAGAGGATCCCTCTCAAGCAATAGGAACAATCAGCCTTGGACTCACTCTCCAGCAATGGCAGCAATGGTTGCCACTCAAGACAATGCCTCTGATTACAGTTGGATACCAGATTCAGGAGCTTCAAATCATGTCACTCCAGAATTTTCAAATCTCAACATCTCCTCAGAATATCAAGGCACAAATCAGCTTCACTTGGGTAATGGTGCAGGTTTGTTCATCTCTAACATTGGCAATACTACTGTTAAATCCTCATATCCTTCCTCTAAACATCTTTTTCAGCTTAATAACCTGCTACATGTTCCTAGCATCACCAAGAATCTTCTGAGTGTTTCTCAGTTTGCCAAAGATAACAAGGTCTATTTTGAATTTCATCCTTCTGTTTGTTTTGTTAAGGATAAAGCCATGGGGGATACTCTACTCCAAGGGAAACTTAGTGAAGGTTTATATAAGTTTGATCTCTGCCAAGTGAGACCTCCAAAGTACTCCTCCTTTTCTCCAAACCTGTCAACTATCAAGAATAATGTTGTCAAGAGTCCTTGTTGTTTTTCTGTTTCCAAGAAGGCAGTAGGCCTTGATGTGTGGCATTACAGACTTGGTCATGCTGCTAATGAGATTGTAATAAAAGCACTCAGAGATTGTAATATACCCTTTTCCAATAATAAATTTATCAGCTCCTTTTGTAATGCTTGTTTGAAATCTAAATCCCATAAACTGCCTTTCCAAGAGTCTCTAAGTGTGATATATGCTCCTTTTGATCTAATACACTCTGATCTGTGGGGACCTTGTCCTGTTAAAGCCACTAATGGCAGCTTATACTATGTTGTGTTTAATGATCACTTCACTAAATTTTCTTGGATTTACTTTCTCAAACACAAGTCTGAAGCCCTCCAAGCATTCCTACATTTTCAAGCCCTAACTGAAACTCATTTTTCTGCAAAAATTAAAGCTGTCCAAAGTGATTGGGGAGGTGAATATAGGAGTTTATCCAAACTTTTGCAAACCAAAGGTATAATCCATAGAGTATCTTGTCCTTATACCTCTCAACAAAATGGGGTGGCTGAGAGGAAACACAGGCATATTGTAGAGACAGGTCTCTCCTATCTTGCTCACTCTGAGGTTTCTAACACCTTTTGGATGGAAGCTTTTAACACTGTTGTGTATACTATAAATAGAGTTCCCACAAAACAGTTAAACTACATGTCACATTTTGAAGTTTTGTATGGTCACAAACCTGTGTACTTCAATCTGAGAGTGTTTGGTTGCCTGCGCTATCCTCGTGTGAGACCTTATAACAAGCACAAACTTGAGTTTAGAGCTGTTCCATCTACTTTCCTTGGGTACAGTGAGGGCTATAAAGGGTATAAAGTCAGGTTGACATCTGGTAAAATACTAATGAATAGACACGTTGTCTTTGTTTAAGATCAGTTCCCCTTTGCCAAAATAGCAAAATCTGAGACTCATGCTGTCTCTTCTGTGGATAAATCCAAGTGGTCTCCTTTGTATCCAATACTCATTCCTACTTCTCATGATCAGACATTCATTACTCCTGTCACTTCCAACTCTACTGCTCCACATCCTGCCCATAATCTTGATCACTCCCCTACTGCCCAAGTCTCTCCAATACATAGCTCTGCACAGTCCTCCATTGCACCTCCCACAAATCCCTCTCCACCTTCCCCACATACACTATCATCCTCTCACACCACCATCCCTTTAACAGTACAATTGCCTCAGTTAGATAATGATCAAAACTGTTCTACTACTCACACTGTTGCACCTATTGCTACGAATACTCATTCTATGCAGACTAGAGGCAAAATAGGTAACTTGAAGCCCAGGGTGTTTACTGCATTGCTTCATTCTGCTACAGAACCAAGGACCCTGAAGGAAGCTCTACCTCACAAGCATTGGCAACAGGCTATGCTATCTGAATTACAAGCCTTATCCAACAACAACACATGGATTCTAACACCTCTCACTCTTGGAAAAAAGGTGGTTGGCTGCAGATGGATTTATAAGATTAAAAGGGGGGCTGATGGTTCTATAGTGAGGCACAAAGCAAGGCTAGTATAAAAGGGATACACACAAACTCCTGGATTTGATTATGGGAAGACCTTTAGCCCTGTAGTGAAACCTGTTACAATAAGGACAGTCTTATCTATTGCAGTTTCTTGTGGTTGGACTATGAGGCAATTGGATGTTAACAATGCATTCCTAAATGGTGATCTTACAGAAACTATATACATGCAACAACCTCCAGGGTTTGAGCAAGGGAACAGTGAGTTGGTATGCAAATTGAACAAAGCTATCTATGGCCTAAAACAGGCACCAAGGGCTTGGTATTCTAAACTGAAACAAGTGCTCACAAGATTAGGATTTCAGTTATCTCAGTCTGATAACTCTCTCTTTTTCAAGGCCACCTCTCAGTCATACACAGCCCTATTAGTATATGTGGATGATATTTTACTCACAGGAAGCAGTGAGACTGAAATTGCTTCCCTTATCAAGCTTCTTGATTCAGCTTTCTCTCTAAAGGACTTGGGGGTTGTCCATCACTTTCTGGGAATTGAGGTTACACATTCCTCTTCAGGAATACTTCTGTGCCAAAAACAATATATTCAGGACCTTCTTCATAGAGCTGGAATGACAGGTGCAAAAGGGTCCATTACACATATGATCACTTCACCTCCTCTTTCCAAATTTGTTGGCTCTCCTGTTCCTGATCAGACACTTTACAGAAGAATAATAGGTGGATTACAGTATTTGACTATCACAAGACCTGAAATTATCTTCAGTGTAAACAGACTTTGTCAATTTATGCAAAACCCTTTGGATACTCACTGGAAGGCTGTCAAAAGAGTACTCAGATGTGTGGCTGGAACATCAAACCTTGGACTGTCCATCACTAAATCTAAGTCTAATAGGCTGATTAGATTCTCAGATGCTGATTGGGCAACTGATGTAGATGATAGAAGATTTGTTACAGGCTTTTGTGTATTCTTGGGGTCCAGCCTCATATCTTGGTGCTCTAAGAAGCAAGCCTCAGTCTCAAGGTCAAGTACGGAAGCAGAATACAGAAGCTTGTCACATTGTGCTTCAGAGGTCATGTGGATCAAGCATCCCTTGGCTGAAATCAGGATGCCAACTTCCTCTACTCCCTTGATCTGGACAGACAATATTGGGGCTGAGTCCTTAGCTGCCAATCATGTCATTCACTCTAGGATTAAACATGTGGAGATAGATGTTCACTTTGTAAGGGAAAAGGTGAATCAAGGTGTCTTAAGGGTTCAACATATTCCTTCCTATGATCAAACAGCAGATGTCCTAACTAAGCCTCTATCCAAGCAATATTCCATCCGGTTCAGAAATAGATTTCATGTCACTTTCTCACTGGTTTTGGATTGAGGGGGTGTGTTAGACATAGTAATCCAGTCAGCAATATTAATCTAGTTGGTCTTGAATGTACAGTCAGCTTTCCTAGTCAGCTTCAGGAGCCAACATCTTATTTGTCCTTTCTGTGCTCTGGACGTCTACATGACCACATACAGCTGTTGTACTGGTGCATTCCTCACCACATGATGTGTGTGCAGCTGTCTCTTGATCAATGGCTCAGCTTCCTTGCCTGTTGTTTTGTTTTGTTGCTTCAGCTAGGGTTAGCTAGGGTTTCTACCTATTTATGTATGGTTGTATGCTGAACAATGTAAGGTGATATGAAAGCAAATGGTCTCCTTTCTAGTTTTAGTTTATTTGTGCTTTAATCGATTTCCAACCGTCCTTAATCTCACATATGGAGGATAAAGCCATCCCACCCTGAGAGTCGGGTCAATACAATCCGACTTTGTCCCTAATATTAAATGACTTTTTTTCCCACGATCAATGAAGATATTTTCCCACTTTGTCCTCCACTAACCACAAAATTACGAACACTGGGCAATAAATTAGCACCCATGACTAATGAACCCTAATGTGCCGCTGGAAGGTAAGAGATCTTCGTGAAGGAAGATAATCCTATAGAGAAAATTACCCTTTGTTCTCCAAATCGCATCCGATTGTACTAAGGTAGACAATCATTTTTCGATTATGTATTAGCACCTCTTATTTTTTATTCTACCCTTCAACATCTATGATGGTGTTAGGTCGAGCCTAATTTTGATTTCTTAATTTTTGAAGAAAAAAAATTATGACTCACCGCTTAATACAAAGATTTTGTTGAAAACATTATTTGATTAATTATTAACATCTCCAAAATAATGAAAGAGTGTTGTTGAGTTCAGTTATCTCTGCCCACACAAATAATTTATATTTTTTAATGTTTGTACGTCCTGTTTGTGATGATTACCTAATTTTTGATTTTGATTTGTACATATTTGAGATGCCCAACCTTTTTGAAGTGGTTCCCCTCGCATTTGCAAGTGTAGTAGATTTCACAACTGAGATAAAAGCAGACACAAATCTCCACACGCAAAATCATAGGTGAATGAACTAGAAATATGTATGCTAGTGGATGTAATCACACTTTGGGTCAAAAATTATGCGTGTCTTTTGTTTAGTTGTTTGTGTGAATTTTATATGGTCACTTCTGTTGAAGACTTTTATGTGTGGTTTGGTTGTACCAATAATTAATTTGTAAGTGTTAGTTATGATTGCAAACAATAAAAAAAAATGATGAAACTGTAACGATCTTTATCTTGTAACATATGATTGTTAGCTTTCATTATATGCGAAATAGTTTTTAAACTGTTACTTTGTCGAAATTCAATGTAAAATAAGTTTCTTTATGGACTGTAATGAAGAGGAGGTTCAAGTGTTGGTGATTGTTGAAGAAGTGATTAACCTCATGAACATATTTCTTTTATGTTGGCATGTTTTATCGAAAAAGAATTTTGGAACCCCGTCACAAGCATCGACGATCACCAGAAGGGGGTTCGCGTGAGCGAGCGGTTGAAGAATTGCCAAACCAAATTAAGCACATATATAGAACGAATAAAGTGAGTGATAAAACAGCGTTGAATAATTTCGAATGGATAGGAACTCATTTGGTAGATTATATTACCTACTCGAAAATATGGGTGATCTAGCGAAGACCCAAAATGTTTTAGTTGGCGAGAAAGTTGATGTATTTCTTTTCGTATTGGCTCATCACACACAAAAAAATACTATTAAATTTTCTTTCAAATGTTCAAGTCAGACTGATTCGTATGTATTTGTCATGATTTTTGTATATATTTTGAGTCATGTTTGAATCTTTTTGTTATATGTTTCGGGTTAAGATTAGGCTATTTGCATAATTTTGCATTCTTTGGCTTTTACTTAACTTTCCGACTTATCGATCGATAATTGGTCCTTTTGAGATGACTTTTGTGTTTTCTCATTCAGCTAAAGCGTTTGGCGAGCCCAGGAGACAAGGACAAGGAAGTCAACGTCCAAAAGTAGCCACAAGGACACTTATTTGGTCGGATGGATCTGACATCCGACCAAATCAACCCCCTAAACTCGCACCTATCGAATGACCTGCTGGATAAACCTACTGGACTAACATCCGGTCGGATGGATCTGACACCCGACTGGATTGGCTTACAGAAACTTATTTCCGATCGGATTCTTCTGATCATCCGACCGGATGCAGGAGTTACAAACTCAGATTTGGAAAGATCTTTCAGTTACCAATGGGTTTTTGAAGTTTAAAAAGGGAAAAAAAAACATGTCAGAAAAGAACAACAACCCCAACCGGGAGAGATTTGACACACCTCTCTCTTGCATTCGGCTTGGAGAGAATAATTCGATAGAGACCTTACGGCAAATAATATAGACGTTCGATCGGTCCAGTAATAAGCTTTCATCGTGGAAATCGGGTGTTCGTGACAAGTTTCCAGATTCGATGCATAGAGTATCTCTTCTCTGGATTCGTTGGATATAGTATAGCTTTTACCGCTCTAGTTGATCGTACTTTTGTTCGAATTTAGTAATCTCTAAACTCTACATTTACTTTGTGGTTTTGAATATTTTAGTAGCAATTCTTGTTTGGAATATAGTAATGGGTCATTGTTTCTGAATTCCTCATGAATGATTTGGTTTTTATGATAAGCATTGTGTTGGTTAATTTGTTAATCTCTTTCATTATGTCTAGGTTGTTAGTTTAGTGTTCGATATTATTAGATTTATAATTGGTTAATGAACTCCAAGTGTTCGATCAAATGCATAAAAATAAGTAGTGTTATATCCTTTTCGTTAAGTTCTTAATAGCTTATAATTGAGTTTACATATTAGTTGTTAAGTTCTTGCAAAGAGATTGACACTCTCGTTGCAAGAAAATTTTAAAACTTAGTTGTTAAAATCTTCAACTCAAAACCCCCCCTTTTATTCGCGTGTTTAGTATTAGAACTTGTGTTTCTTATGATAAACCTTGTCAATTCCGAATTTCCACTCCTCAAGAGAATCGACTCAGTTTAACTTGCCAGACTACAGTGACCTCGTTCTCTTGCGGGCGAACTTGTTTTCAAAACCTAGACGCGCATTGTTTAAACTTGATTTTAATTTTAAAAAGAGAAAACTGAAAGTTCAACCCAAAATTTGGCGCCGTTGCCGGGGAGTATCAAAGGTTTTGACAAAGTTTATTTGTGTTAATGTTTTTATGTTTGATACGTGTATAATTATTCCGGTTTGCCACTCGATGCGTTGATGTTGTTTGTTGTTGATGCAAGGTCGAAGAAGCCTCGGAGGTTAATTGACCCCATTCATAAATAGCATCAAACGTGTAAGGAGACCAAGACAACTCTTTCCTTCCCCCGATGAGAGTCCATCCGAAGCTACCCCAGCCAGTATGTCAAACATTCCACATTATGGCGGCCGAAGAACTGGAGGAAGACGAGGAGGAACGAATGGTGGTCGACGGAGAGAACATGACAATCGTACTCCCCCTCGAGGTCAACAAAACGACGACCAAAATAAAGATCCACAAATGTTACCTTTGATCGATAACCAAGAGCACAATCAAGACGAGGAGCCGAAAGGACCCGAAATCCTCAATGATGGAAACAACATGGGGCCCCAGCCCCAAGATAACCGTCGAGTCATGATGCAAGAAGATCCAATCGATGATCCTCCAATCAACCGAACACCACAACACTTCCGGAATCAAGAAGAGGCCCGAGCCTTCAATGCTTGGGCGAATCAGGAGTTAGAGTATAACCATGTTGGTAATGGCGGGCCCCATCCCCAAGACAACCAACGAAATCACTATGAGTTTGAGAACCGGGAGCGAGAGTCGAATCATTTCCAAAACAAGGGAGAAGAGCAACCATACCGATCTTGGAAAAATGATGAATACGATGATGAGTACTACCAACATTATGGGGATGAACAGTATTTTAGAAATTATGAGGGTTACGGTGGGCGAAGAGATTTTGGTGGACGAGCAAATTTCGGTGGAGGACGAGGCCCTCGATATCTAAACGAACACCGACAAGGAGACCTCAAAGTATGTAACTAATAATTATTAACAAATTTATTTTAAACATTAATATATAAAATAACTTAATTATAATAATTAATAAAATAGATATTAGACATGGGTTTAAAATGTGACTTCTTTTGAATTTTTGCAAGTATGTAACTAATTATTAATAAATTTAATTTAAACATCATATACAAAATTATTTAATATTTATAATAATTAAAAAATAGATTAGACATGTACAAGGCACGGGTTGAGAATACATTCTTTTAATTTTTATTTTAGATTTCCAATTCAGTAATTATCACAAGTATTTTTTATATTTATGTTTTGATAAGTCTCGTGCAATACACAAGTGTTAAACAAGTATATATTAATGCAAAATCCTCCTAATCTATGTGTCAGTTTCGTATGCTTTGCTTGAATAATAAAGATTTCAGGTACTTTGGTCGCTTATGTGGTAATAAAAAAACTTATTTATGAAAATTATTAAATAAATTGTATTTAAAATAAAAGTTGAAATAATTTAAATTCTTGAAATTTAAATATTTTGCATAGGTAAATTATGATATATTTGAAATAATTGGAGTGTGCAACTAAATAGTAATGAACTCAATCTAAATATAAAAAAAAAAGAATTATATAATAATAATTAATTAATATTTATTAGACAATGGCACAATGTGAGCAGGTTTGAGAGTATGACACCTTTTGAATTTTTCAAAGTATGTAACTATAATTACTAACAAAATTAATCTAAATATAAAAATATAAAATAATTTAATAATAATTAACTAATATAAATTAGAGACCTGTTAAAAATGTGACATCTTTTAAATTTTTATAAGTATGTAAATATAATTAGTAACTAATTTAATCTAAATATTAAAATATTATATTAATCAATAATTATAATAATTAATAAATTGAACAGGGCAAGGGTTGAGAACACATCAATTCAGTTTTTTTATTTTAAATTTAAAACTTTATAATTTTCACAAATATTTTTGATATTTAGTTTTTCTATAACTCCCGTGTATTACACGGTTGTTAAACTAGTTAATTCATATAACAAACCGGTTGTTCGGCATAAATAGATTATAGATAATACATCAATAAAGAAAACATAATCACCTAATCGTGAATAGATAAACATGATGAACTCATAAAATAAAACTTTTATCCATACAAAATTAGTAGAAAATAAAGTGAATATTATTCATGCCAGAACAAGCCGTGGTGATCCGTAATTATTGTTCACAATTATTATTAACATTCCAGTTAATCAGTAATCAACAACCAGTGAGCATATATTTATCCAGGCAATTTGAGCACCGATTATTTTGGCATATAAATATAAATACTCAATTTGCCATACATCAATCGGGAAAATCATGAGTTCATAACTTGTCGGTTTGATACCACATGTTAATAATGAGTCCCAAATCTCGAACGGGAAAATCATGAGTTCATAACTTGTCGGTTTGATACCACATGTTAATCGATTTTCATAATTCATAAATAAAACATAAATGAGTCCCAAATCTCGAACTTCATGATTTTTACAATTAATTATAACTAATAACATGACTAACCGTGAGCAGCACTGTCCTTCCGTGTTCTGGCCGATGTGATTGTTGAATTATATTTGATTTTTCTCTCCTTCCGCTCTTAATTCCTCTCTCCTTCCATTCTTAATTCCCGTCTATAATTTGGTGAATTCGATAGATAATGAAAAACTGAAAACCTTTTAAAACCGGCGGAGGGAGGACCAAATATAATTATATATTTTTTTATCTGCAAAGATAGTTATTTGCAGAATATGAATCACACGGTCTATCAACGTGTGCGGAGTTGGGTGAAAACCAACTCTTTTAATTAACCAATGATATATTAATAAAACTTATCTATTAAATTATTAATTATATAAACCATTAATTAGATATTAAAATTAATTAATTAATATCCAATTTTATATCTATACACAGGACACGTATATCTAACATTTAAACTCAGTTTATTGTGCGTTTCATCATTAAATTAAAACCTTGCCTATGGTCTTCCTTAAAGTCTATTGTGGAGATAACGTAACTGAGTATGTAAATTTCAATCAAATTTAATGTGCACAGTTCATGCTTTTTTTGTTAGGTTTGGGCAAATAAGAAACTATTTACTCTATAATTTTTACAAAACCATTTCTCCCTCTATAAATGAGTACTTTACTCATTTTCAAATAACACAACAAACTGCACTGCAGGTTCAATTGAGGTAATGAAAATTGTTTCTTTTTCCATCTAACCTTATTTCCATCAATCAACTTATGTACCAATAAATAGACTTTTTTGTTTTTACAATTATATCGGGTAGAGAATCAACATAATTATGCTCTTTTGCAATTGATAGAGAACTATTTTTTTATTTTACTTTGTGATGGTATTGGCAATGGTGCTTACAAGAAACCAGCGTATGCGAAACATGTGGCGCGGTATCAACTGGTCGTAGGAGGAGGAGGCTTTTTATGACATCTTCTTTAAGTTGTGTGAAACTGAAAATTGCTTGCATGATCCCAACACTTTTAATGGTATGTGGTCTCCATTGGATTTATCTTCGTCTGATGAATTGAACCGAGAGTACTCTGTCGACAATGTGAGAGCAAAGATCCATATAATTTGAACCCACTTTGAAACCTTTGTAAGGTTTACTCACCTTCCTGGTGTGCTTTATGATCAAAGGACAAATCAGGTGACTTAGCGCTAGATACGATGGAACATAACTCTACCTGTACCAAAATTATTTTTGCCTATTACACACAAGTGTCACCCAGAAAATGTATATTTATATCGAATTTGTAAGCTTAGGCCTTATCTGTAGACTACTTATGCATGCACGATCCTATAATGACTATTTAACTAATTATTATTTATTTTAATTATATAAGTAAATGATTATTAATTTGCCAATGACGTTAAAATTGTAGGAGTATGATATCCAGCGCTACTTCAGGATGTGTGGATTCCCACTGTTTTGCAAGTGCCATAACGACATAAGAAAAAATGTTACATAGATCGACTTTGGTGAAGATCCAGTTGAAGATCAACTGGGTGGTAACAGGGATAACTGTTAGAAGAGTTTTGGTGATGAATAAATCATCGGGTTCATTGGCTTGGTATTATCGGAAATCGATTCAATTGAAGGATTCAATGTGTTTGTAACTTTGAAAATAAAAGGAAAATAAAATGAAGCAGTTAAACTAACTAAATTAAGCTAGGAAATGAAAATGCAAGTCGGAAGGATGCCTCGGTCGTATGCCTTCAATGCAAATGCAAGCAAAATCGAAAATTTAGCAAGAACAAGCAATGTTTCATCAAGTACAAGCATGCATGCTAAAGGTACAACTATACTTGCATGAACATAAAAACTTGAATAATGCAAATTTTCGTAAATTGAAAGCACAAATAGATAGAGCATTGAGAATGGACGGGAAAGTTCAAAACTTTAAGGAAGACAACAAGGAACAAAGCATAAATCTAGGATTTAGCATGAAACAAAGRACAAAACTTTAATTCAAAATAAAGCATGTGTAAAACTCAAAATCAAGACGATCCAAGACCCGATCTATGATCTAGACGTGTCACTCATCTAGATTCCATATCCAATTTTTAAGATCTAACATGAATTCAAGGTGCTAAGACAAAAGACATAAAAATGAAGAAGCGCTTGTCAGCATGGCCAAGCCCCCCTTCCAGCCCTTGTCAGAGCTTGCCAGCACTCGCCAGCAGGCGCCAAGCCCCTTTCCAGTGCCCAGACCCAGCACCTGCGCCCAGGCTCAGCCTCCTCGAGCCACACCGAGTCGCCTTGATCCAAATTGAGCCAAAAGGCTAGCTAATGGTCTAGCAAAGATCATTTTTTGGTCAATTTTGGTCAAACCTAGGATTTTCAAGCCTATAAGGCTAATTTGGCCCATTTAAACCCAATCAAATCTATTATAAATAGGACCTTACTCTCATTTTGGAAAAAACACCTCCTCCCAACCCAAGCTTGGGTTTGAGATTTCTTCTCTCTAGCTCTTAGACTAAGTTCTCAAGCTTTTTGCCTTGGGTTTTAAGCTCAAGAAGGATTCAAGTACTCCCATAAATTTTTAATTCCTTGAAATTTCATTCAAGCTTTTGGATTCTCTCTTCAATTTTGGTAAGCTTTCTTTCAATTTCATGCTTTATTTTTCATTTGTTTTATGCTTTTTGCCTTAGGTATTAGAATTTGCGCTTTATCTTGTGAATCATCTATGCAATCTAGTTGAGTGACACATATAGATCATAAATCGAGGTCTAGATCGTTTAATTTCACGCAATTTTATATGTTTTATGCATCTTCTTCATTTTTATGTCTTTTGTCTTAGCACCTTGAATTCATGTTAGATCTTAAAAATTGGATATGGAATCTAGATGAGTGACACGTCTAGATCATAGATCGGGTCTTGGATCGTCTTGATTTTGAGTTTTACACATTCTTTATTTTGAATTAAAGTTTTGTACTTTGTTTCATGCTAAATCCTAGATTTATGCTTTGTTCCTTATTGTCCTTCCTTAAAGTTTTGAACTTTCCCGTCCATTTTCAATGCTTTATCTATTTGTGCTTTCAATTTACAAAAATTTACATTATTCAAG
>BMAC01000046.1:2240458-2293297 GCA_014905375.1 Phtheirospermum japonicum | reverse complement strand
GTCTAGATCATAGATCGGGTCTTGGATCGTCTTGATTTTGAGTTTTACACATTCTTTATTTGAATTAAAGTTTTTGTACTTTGTTTCATGCTAAATCCTAGATTTATGCTTTGTTCCTTATTGCTCTTCCTTAAAGTTTGAACTTTCCGTCCATTCTCAATGCTCTATCTATTTGTGCTTTCAATTTACAAAAATTTACATTATTCAAGTTTTTATGTTCATGAAAGCATTGGTTGGTACCTTGAGCATTGAGATTCCATATCCAATTTCATATGTTTTATGCATTTGGAAAGGGGGGCTTGGCGCCTGCTGGCGAGTGCTGGCAAGCTCTGGCAAGCGCTGGAAAGGGGGGCTTGGCGCCTGCTGGCGAGTGCTGGCAAGTCTTGGCTAGTATTCCAGAATATTAGGTGTTTTGGACCTTCAATGCCTTTACCTATGAAAATAGGAATTTTAAACATAAAAACCAAGAATTTCACCAAACCTCAAATCAATTGAACCCATTTAACCAAATTAAATATAAAATCGACAAGAAATACGAAAAACAATAAAACAACCGAATAACCTAACAAATCATGACTCAAAACCACTAAAATCAAAATAAGATCCTAATTAAAAATACGAGAAAAACACCACAATTACATACAAAATAATAACCCTATGTATACTTCAGACTATAGATCTGATTTTGATGAGCCTTGGGACATGGAGAGTGAGGATGTTGAGATGAGGGATGTGAATTTAGTCGGGAATAGGTTGAATTTTCTGCATTCTCCACCGCCATCAGTCGATGATGGTGGGGATAAATTGCGAATACTAATTTGTTAAGAATTAAGCGAATTGAAGTTCCTCACCAACGATCCGAGGTTGAAGCACCCTATTCTCGAACCCTCCGCCGAGCTCTACCCTGCCCGCATTTCCTTTTGAAGGGGCCAAAAAATAGTGGTGACACTAACCCTGTTCTTATCAACTGATTTGAAAGACGTGACATGACATGCATTAGTTTTTAGGTAGTTACATTGATTTCAGTTTTTAGTTTTCCAATGTTCGATAAACTCGTAAGTCCGAGTAGAAGTAACTACATATTTGGTTCTAAGGGGTCAACTTTGTAAGCCATGTAAGGTGTACCTCATTCTAAGTTTAGGTACGTCATTATGTGTCATAACCAGTGTTCTAAAATCGCTAGTTGGCTGCTAGGCGCCAGGCCAGTGCCTAGCGCCTAGGGGGCCTAGGCGAGGTCTAGAATTTGAGAATAAATACCATAATTTACATCCAGCTATTTAATAGTTCAACATACTACCTGCTACACAATAAAATTTATGACAATTCAAAACTAAAAGTAATGATCACTAGTTACAATTCACAAGTTTTAAACTATTGTTCAATTCAAAGTTCAAAACAACGTAGATCCATAAGTTTATTAGTCAAATAACAATACCATAGAATACATTAAAAAATCAAAATAACCAAAAAAATAGGCCCAAAAACGACGTCGTTTGAGACCAGAAAAAAAATGGTCTGGCGCCTGGGCGTCGAGGGTGCCTAGGCAGCGCCTGGGACGCCCGGCGATTTCTTTGGTCGATTCTCAAATATCGTAGGCGGGTTGGTAGCGTCTAGGACGATTTTTAAAACAGAGTTCACAACTGAGCTAGACTCCTTGTATGTTTATGTAGGGTTTACATCTCCTTTGTGGATTTCTGTGTAACATATTTATGTTAGTAAGTGTCGGCTAATGCAAGCTCGGAGATGATTCAGGAATCTGTATTTCGGACATAGGCTTTATTGATATATGCCTGATGGGCTTTTATTATGTGAATCGTTATTACCATGTTGTTTTAAGTAACTTTCGTGCATAGATTTCTTCACTTGTTACATTAATCAATTATGTTGCTACTTTTAGTTTTTCCGTTTCATGAAAAACATACACCCACAAAATAAGTTAAAATTTCTAATTTTATGTCGACACTTGACCGACGAAATAAAACTCAATTAAAGAGATACTACAACTTCACATAGTTCATAACTTACACAACCTAAGTACGCGAGTAATATATATTACACGTTATACCTACCAAATAAAAGGAAAAAAAAAATTACAAATACTATGCATCCATGGTGTTAGGTATACATATGTTAAGAAAACTATGAAAAAGATGTAGTCATGTACTTAGGAAACCATCGAGGGGGGAGGGGGGATCATGAACCAAACATCCGCATGCATCTGATAAACCTACATAATCATATCTAACACTACACATGTTCTAGTAACCAACGAGTTCATATGTTGTTCGAACCACAACATGGTGAAACTCTTACGTTACAAGGTCGCCTAGTGAGTCTATCCAGAGTGTGTGATCCCAAAACGTGAGAACCTCTATGGCTTCCTGAGAAAGTGAGTTCCTAGTCGACTGAATTCTCTGAAGCACGATCATTACTGTCCTCACACGTAGTCGAAAAGTTGAACATGGTATGCTCGCACAAGGCTCCGAATGATCAAGTACAACTGTTTTTCCCTTACCAGAAGGTATAACTAGTTCTTTGGCTTAGTGATAGCTCGAGATGGGTTGTAGTTGGTGAATTCAATCACGCGATTACTTGGCCCAGTTAGTGCATCATACAATCCCTGAAAAAGAATTTGAAGTTGGGGCCAGTTTGGATCCCCGTATATTTGGTAAGCAAAAGAAAATGGTTCAGCTTGTAAGAATTATTAGTTTCGTACATTTTTCAGTTAGAGATAGAATCATACAATATTAATTCTATTTATTATTAATTACAAACTTTTAGAAAACCAGTAAGAAAGTACCTCAAGAATTTCATCCCAAACATCAGAAGGTCCTTTCTTGATGTTCGTATGTTCTTCATGACGTATTCCGCGTTTCTTTAGAATCCTCCAGAACACACGAAATCGAGTTCTAAGTAAGTTGATTTTGTCATTGCAGTCTGCGTAGGTGAAGTATCTCCCCAGTTCAGAGTTCAAAGTGTCAGTCGCACATACAAGAGCTGCATGATTATTTTCAGTTGGTTTAAACATACCACGAGTTTCAATCAGAAATCAATGAATCATTTGTCTACATCGGTCATCCATCGTTTAATGTAGAAGAACTCTTCTTGAGTTGTTGGGTATTACTTCGAGTTTTTGTTTTTCATTGACGAAGTGAGTGTTTGGAGAAATGTATCAACAACTCCAGCCAGTTGAATTGTTATATACTGTATACTACATGAACAATGCAAGGATGTTTATGCTGAGTTGTTTTTATTTTTTTCTTCACGAGTAATGATAAACAAATTGACCAATGTTGCAAATAGTTCCCTCTATAGGTAATCAATTCCGTATAGAAAACTAAGCCACAACCTGCAATATCTGAAGGAATATTTTCCTATATGTAGGACTAGGCCATCACATTTCATGTCGGGCTCAAATTAGCTAATTTAATAATTTTTTATTCATGACCTCTAATAAATGTTCTTACGCATATAATAAAATGTGAAATGTGGCATTTGATCCAATACCATTAATTATAACCCATACACATTCATGAATTGTATCCAGAATATTCATTGTGTGAAAGTACGAATCCCTTGAAAACAATCCGATTTAAAGACATTATATTTAATTACAATTATTATATATATCGTAATATATATGGTATTGCATTTATTGAATTATTATTTTGATTGTTTGTGATTATTTATATAAATGTTCCGTATAGTTAATGTTGTCATTAATATGGTGAGATGTCATTGATAAAATATTACTCTTAAAATAGCCACGACTAACGATTATCAAGATTGGGATATTGATAATATAATATATGTCGGCATGTGGTCTGCATCACATTTTAGAGAATGCAGTAAGTCTCACGAATGCGAATAATAGTTATTCGTGATGGACACATGGATACTTTGGAGAGTATTGGTAAACCCTACTGATAAGTTATTTATTGTATGTATATAAACTTATTAGTGTATAAAGCGTGTGATAATCCTTCGACTTGAAGTCAATACGCACCTTATTTGCTAAGTGGTGTACTTTGACCATGACCAAAGCTTGCACTTCATTTGGGGTAGATACGGCTTGTGTTGGGTACACCATGATGTAAATGAAGGTGGTAGTTGAGTCAAGAAAGAATTTATTCCTCGATTGGAATTTCGAGAGAGATCGCTCATAATCTCTATATTAGGTCGACTAAAGTCATTGGCCAATGCAAGAGACATGTTCAATATAGTAATTGAAGTATTGTCTAGTTGTCGACTAATAAAAATGAGATAAATTGATTAAGCCATTGAGATAAAAACTTGGATAAATTTTAAGCTTAATCGAGTGATTCGGAATGAAAGGAATTTCACCAAAATTTTGTATAAAGGTTATAATTCGCTGAGTTCAAGTGAAAGTTCTTTATATATTGAGTTCGTCTAACTAAGCCGTCTAGCAGTTTTGTTTGGATCATAATTGGATTGATGTCATATATAAAGGTCTATAGGGTCACACTATATGCGATTAGTTTTCCGATTTAAGAGTGTATCAAGAAAGTATTAAATATTCAATTTAGAATTGTAATAGTTAATTGTTAATACTTATGATATTAGTTTCTATTTGATAGAAATTATTTAATTAAATTAAATTGGATTTGGATTTAATTATCTATATTATATTAATAAAGGTACTTGGGCTAAAATTGTTTTGGGCCCATGTATTGGATAGTCCAACCCTTTTATGATTAGGGTTCTCTTATGTACCTTAGTATAAATATAACACAAAGTCATAAGTTGTTAAAATAATGAAAATACGATGAAAAACAAAAGAGTTTTTAGAAAACATAAACCCTAATTTTGAGATTGGGAGTTCTTGAGTTTTCGTGGGATTTCCTAGCTTTCTTCACGATAGCAATACACTGGAGTTGAATCTTACAGTCGGAGATTAATCGCGTGGATACCTTAGTGTTGAACTCGGACCTGGATTTACTGTAAGGGTTTCATACTTTTATCTCGTTTATTTATTATATAAATATATTCGTTCACATGATGAATCTGTTGGATCCAAAAATTTTAAAACTTTCGCTGCACGAGCATGGTGTTCGTCTCTACGAATTTCAACACTGCGTGCCACAATTATTAAGATACATAAGAATTCTATTTTTCTTGGAAAAGAAGGCTTGAAGTATTAAAATCGGACTCCCCTTGTACCATGTACACCCTTGAAAACTTCTCCTTCTACATAAAAAACATAATGAAACATGAGTGGAATTTGAACCCGAAGTACACTCTTGAAAACTTCTCCTTCTACATAAAAAACATAATGAAACATGAGTGGAACTTGAACCATCATTTTTACTTTTCATAAAGAACACACGCAATTGAAACCATGAGTATTTTTTTCCCATAACCCTTTTATTGGGTAAACAGTAATAAATTGCGATAATATAGGAGAATAATTCGAACTAACAGATCTGACGCAATCAACCAAACATATTATATATACGTAATAAATATAATATAAGTAAATAACGAAACGAAAGGAAAAGTAAAATCGAGGCGAGCGAACTCTTTCCTTAAGATTCTTATTGCCCCGTACTAATTGCTCACGGTTTGATAGCAATGAATCTCCCAAGATACAACGACGAAAGGAGGTGGACGGAGCAGACGATCTAGTCAACCTGGCGAACGAAAACTGGGCAGACAATTGAGAAAAACCCTAATTGCAAGCTATATGATGCGTGAGGCAGGTAGGATTATGATATGTATGCAAGAGCGCTCTTAGAAACATGTTTTGATGTATGTATTGTGTTTTTACACTATGTGGGAGTTGGTATTTATAGATTTGAGGGACCCTTAAATTAGGTAAGAAAACTGTAGGAATTAGGATTCCTAATACAAGTCAATCTCCTTATCTTACTCAATAAGAAAGACTTGGAAGCTTACAGAAGAGGCCCAAACTAATTAAAGCCCAAGGAATTAAATAGTTTGCGGTCCACCATCTCTAATAATTCAATTTCCACAAAAAAATGAATAACATTCATATATCGGACATTTTCTATCTACTTAGGAAATTCCTCACACTCGTTAACTTTCAAATGTCCAACCTCGATCATTGACTTTTCACTCACCCGAATACGGATTTGTGAAAGTAAATATACCACGATAAACTACTCGAAATGTAGATTAATAATTTGACGTTCGTTTACAAAATTAATGAACCGTCTACATTCGAAATATTTGGTCAAAGCTACCATATATAACTTTACCAAATCCAATTTTCCCCAACAATCCCCCACATGAGTGCAAAATCAATGTATGATGCATGTGACTCACTTGCTCAGTTTCTACATGAAACGTTATTACATCTGGTGAGGTAGCTTGCGGCTTTGAACCTTCCGTAGTGAAGTACCATCGGGTAAACCTACGGCCTAGTGAACTATTTCGAGTACGAGCATACCGAGACAATGATACTCACATAATAACGCTTACGCCACTTCTCAAGTTCTTAAGTTATGTCCATTTTGGCCTTGGAACACTCTTGGATTCTTAAGTGTTTCGGGCGAGGCGGCCACTCCTCTACACTTAAATAGGTGACCTTGTCTATCAGAAGTATACTGCTATACTTCACCTTTATAGGTTTAAATCGTCATTAAAAGTCTAAGACTTAAACTATGCCACGGTCATCAGGATATCACTTGGGTATGCTCTCTACGGAAATAGGTTAGCTCATGTCTAGGTACCAAGTGTTCAAAATAGAACAGTCCAAAGTTTAGTTGGCCCATTGAACCAAATTCTTGGGATCTCCAGTCATCATGGTTGGGTATCCACTAAAGACCATTCTTTTGTGTGGACTTTAAGCCCATTCCCTCTAGCATAATATAAAATTGATCTCGATTTATACTCTTTGTAAACAGACCCACTAAACTTTCCTTTGACTTCACATAGTCAATGGAAATTACTCTTGAGATCAATTCTTTAACGGTATTGCATCTTTGACAAATATGTCACGATTTATCGTTATTCATTTCATTGTAAGCCTTTGCGATAGTAGTTTGATTATCCTAGTGTATCATAATCGTTGATACTGGCTTCCTCCAACATGGAATATCCTCGAGAGGATCTCGAAACCACTCAGCCTCTTCACTGACTTTATCCATAACTATGAATTCTGGTTCCATGGTGGACCAGGCTATGCATGTTCGCTTAGTGGACCTCCTAGATACAACACCTCCCCCGATGTTAAAACATACCCAATCGTGGAGTGTGAGTCTTCAGAGTCCGGTATCCAATTCACAACACAGTACTCTCCTAGTACTTCAGGATATCTCGTGTAATGTAACCCATAACTCAGAGTATACTTCAAGTATAGTGATACTCTAGTTAGCCTTATCCAGTGGTCACTGTTCGAATTACTCGTGAACCTAGTTGGTTAGTTCACTGAATAAGCTAGATTTAGTCTAGTACAAATGGCAACGTACATAAGACTTCCAACAATCCTAGCAAATTCCAGCTGAACCACTGAATCGCCTTTGTTTTTAACTAAACGAAGGTTATCGTCAAATGAAGTTTTAGCCAATTTGTCATCAAACCCATCACACCTTTTCAATACGCTTTCCACATAGTGGGACTGAGAAAGTACTATGCTGTTTGATTTCTTGTGATCTTGATCCTAAGAATCACATCGGCTAACCCCATATCCTTCATATCAAAGTTGTCCTTCAACATGTTCTTAGTACTTGAGATCACATCACTTGAGTTACTCAATATCAACATGTCATCAACATAAGACAAACAATGATTAAAGAGTTAGGTGTATTTTTCACATAAACACATTTATCGCATTCATTAAAGTGAAAGCCATTGGTCATCATTACAGTATCAAACTTGATATGCCATTGCTATGGTGCTTGTTTCAATCCATACAGTAATTTAACAAGTCTACACACCTTAATTATCCTCTTGACCCGGAACCACAAACCCTTCAGGTTGTTCCATATAAATCTCTTCATCACTCAAAACTCAATTTCACATCCATTTGATGAATTTCAAGATTGTGCAATGCAACAACCACCAAATCACCCTAATAGAAGTAATTCTAGTTATAAGTTAGTAAGTATTAGAGAAATTGTATCCTTCTCTTTGTTTAAAACCTTTGGCCACCAGCCTAGATTTATACTCGTCAATCAAGCCATCAACTTTATACTTTATGCTTAGGACACACTTGCATCCTAAAGGTTTTATTACCATGGGAAAGTTGATAAGATGGTTGTGCCTGTAGATTTGTTATTATGGACGTTGGTGATGTGCAGAGTGAAAATCAAGAACACACCATTTTATTGGGACGCCCTTTTATGTCTACCACACACGCATTAATTGATGTGAATAAGGGAAGAATGACGATGACTGTCTTAGGCAAATCAGTAACATTTTCACTGCAAGATATTCACAACACTCCTTCACCGTTTATGTAAGATGAGTGTTCTTTTGTTGATCCAATTGACTTTTGTGTCCATGATATTCAAAGTATTTCCACTATAGACAGTCTGGACGTTGGGGACGGCGAAGAGCATTTGAGTGGGGAGGAATTGATCAAGTTGTTAGGAATTGATCTAAGTAATGTTACTAAAGAATTTGAGGATTTTAATGACGAATTGTACGTAAAGGAAAGGGCACCGAAGAATGAGCCAAAGGTGGAGTTGATGCCACTATCAAATCGTTTGAAGTACGTTTCCCTCGACCCCTACAAAAATTTTACTCGTGCAAAGAACAAGGGCAAGGCACATAACAGCAGTTGGACGATGAAGAGAAAGAAGTCGAGCGAGGTTTATGACAAGAAGTTTCATGATAAGAAGTTCAAGATTGGTCAATTAGTGCTCTATAATCCCAAACGTAAATTTTATCTAACCAATCTCAAGGCCGCATGGAGTGGACCATTTATGATAAAGGAAATGGATGAGTACGGAGTTGCTACTCTATACGATGAGAGTAAGAAGTCAAAATTCTAAGTCCACAAGCATAGAATCAAACCTTTTTACGAGAAACGTGGGCTGAATTGCGATCTTGACAAAGAAGAATTAGTGGGGGCCCCACGGGCTAAAAATTAATCGCATGGAATCACGTCGAGCATAAGACGTTAAATTTTGCGCTTCTTGGGAGGCAACCCAAGCGTTTGTTTTCTTTTCTTTAATCTTTATTTTGATTTTTCTTTTATTTCTGTCTTTCTATTGTGTCAATTTTTGTGGTACGTTTATGTGTGCGTTAATGTGCAAAAAATTCGAAAATTCACCAAAAACAGGAGACTTAGCGGTAGTATAGCAGTAACCGTTACTGCTAGTCTATACTGCTACTCCATACCATTAATGAGCCACCGCTGAACCTACAGCTAGTCGCAGCTAACAGGGGTTTAAAGATACGCCTTACCGCTAATAGCTACCACTAGCTAGACCTGACGCAGACTTTTGAGCCTTTAACAGTGAACGTAGAAGTAGTGACTAATCGCTATATGTTACCGCTAACAGTGTCTACAGTCCGATTTTTACGAAATTTGTTCTCGCCGATCGAGGTCACAATCCAGCTCAATTTAGCCGCAGTTCGGTAATATATTAATAAGTTGCAATCCAGCCATTTACGACGTTGAGCAGCAATTGATTAGCAAGCAATTGTCTTGACTTTAGTAGGTATTTTAGTTTATTTTTCTTATTGTTTTTGGTATAAGTTGGATAGTTTATGCTTATTTTTGTATTTTTGTACTTCCAACTTGTTTTACCATATTTTGAGCTAAATTGATGCAAATAAGTGATTATTTGTGATTTTTCACTTTATAGCTAAGTAACCTGAAGAGTTCAGTATGTTAGAGGTGAATTATGATGATCGAGATTCAAAGATCGAGCTTTCCGGTGAAGAAGTAGCAAGAATTGAAGCTGACAGACTTTCTAGAACGGTTATGATGTTGAAACCGTTGTCGTTGAGGCTAACGGTTACACTTAGCGGTCACTCCAACCGTTAGCTGTTACCGCTAACCTTAACAGTTACTGACAACCGATGTTAAAGATCAGAGTGCTGAATTCAAGAGCTAACGGTAACTTTCCAGAACGGTTGCCTTATAACCGTTGTCGTCAGTCCGAAATGCAAAAGAACAGAAGTTAAAGGTTGCTGCTAACGGTTGCACCAACCGTTAGCGAGTAACCGTTAGCGGGCCCAGGAAAGCGCAGAGCAGATTTTAAGCTATCTTGCGGCCCAAGTTTCGACTTTTCTATAAAAAGGCTTCATTAATCCGAGTTTAGATACACCAAACCCAAAAAACCCTTCCAAACAACAATCCTAAGGTTGGGAATCCGAAATTCAGCAAGTTAGGACAAGTTTTCAAGATCTACGACGAAGAACGACGTCCCGAGCGATAAAACGATGATTTTCCATTCGAAGCCTGTTTCTTCAACGAAAAGCACCTGAGTTCCGTCCGATTTTCAGAAGTGATTTCCAGCAACTTTAGCTTAATAATAAGTTCTCTAAACCTTAGTTATTTATTAGTTTAATTTTAGTTTTAGAATTTAATTATTTTCGTTTAAGTTTTCGAATCGTTTAGTTATTTTGATCGTTTGAACTATTGAATCGCTGAAGTTTGGACTTGAGATTTTAGTTTTATTATTAATATAGTTGCTGCGTTTATTCTCTTATTCATGCTTGGTGGTGATTTGTTCATGCTTAGTTTAATAATAGCTTTAGTTTTGATAATTAATTGATAATTTAGTTTATGCTATGTTTTTGCTTCAGAAGTTTGGATTTGATCTTGTTCTTGAGAAACCACATGCTTAGTTTAATTCGTAGTAGTTCATGCATGCAATTCATGTTAGTTTCTGTTAAACAGTTAGTGTTAACCCTTACTGTTAAGGGTTGGACCAACAGTTAGCAGTAACAGTTAGCGTTAAGGGTTGGACCAATAGTTAGCAGTAACAGTTAGCGTTAAAGGTTACAACAGTTAGTAGTTGATTATTTGTATGGTTAGTTTAAATTGATGAATCTGAATTGCTTTTAGTTATTAAATTAGTTTTCTGATTGTTTAGTTTAATTTATTAATTAGTTTAGAATAATTAGTTAATGCTTTTCAATTTCTTAGTTGATAATTTCAAAAACAAAATTTATACAAGTTCTCGTGTTAAACATTGTGATTAAACAAACATTAAAGATTCCGAACGTCAGTCCTTGAGAGACGACTCGAGTTAAGCTTGTCAAACCTACACGCGATCCCGTTATTTTGCAGGCGAGCTATTAAATTTCTGACAATTAATTATAAAGTAGGCACACACAAAAGCTCGAATCAAAAATTGGCGCCGTTGACGGGGACTGAAATAGGTTTTGATAATGTTTGTTCGTGTTATTTTATGCTTTTCTATTTATTTGTATAAAGGTTCTTTGTTTGCCACTCGATGCGTTGATGTTGTTTGTTGTTGATGCTAGGATGTCGAAGTCTTAGAAACGAACTTGCTATATATATAGACAACATCGAACGAGTTGGGAGACCGAGAAGACTCTTTCATTCCCCCGAAACAATTAATCGTAAAACAAATTCGGCCAACATGTCAAACACTACCCCTATTGGAGGCCGGGGACCAGGAGGAAGAGGAGGAGGACGAACGAATGGTGGCCGAGGGCAAGGAAATGACAATAATACCCCTCTACGATACCAACCATATGGGATTCCGCCCACCGATGATCTAAACTTTGGAGACCCACAAGACGATAATCATCAAGAAGATCCACCGATTCTTGATCCTAATCATGCGCATAATGACGAAAACAACCAAAGGATCAATAACGAAGAGAATCAAGAAGGAAACCAGTTCCTCAACGATCCAAACAACGGGGAGCCCCAAGGCCAAGATAATCGTCAAGCAGTTATTCCAGAAAATCAAATCAACCGTCCACAGCACTTCAGGAATCGAGTGGAAGCTCAAGCATACAAAGCTCGTGCAAACGAGGAGTCCTTATGCAACCAAGTTGGTAATGGCGGGCCCCGGCCCCAAAACAACTAATAACACAATGAAAATGTAAATCGGGAACGAGCACCGAACCGTTTCCAAAATAGACGAGGAGGACGACAGTACAATAATGGTCAAGACGATGATACACTGGACGATGAATATGAGGATGAAAACGAGTTTCATGAGGATGATTGTTTTGAGGATGGGGACAATTTTGGAGGAAGACATGCCCCTCGATATCAAAACATACGAAAACAAGGTGATCTCGCATGTCCAACCATTAGACCATATAGCTCAGCGATAGTTTTAGGCCAAGCGGCTAGGAACTATAACTTGAGGACCGTCGATTTGAATAGACTACCTTCTTTCTATGGTTTGCCGAATGAAGACCCACTCGAGTTCGTTCGAGAATTTTACATAGCACTATCTGGGATTCAAGATCGAGGACTCGGTGAAGGACAGCTTAGAATGAGATACTTCCCTAGTACCCTGAAGGATAAAGCGAAATGATGGTTTACAAGAAATTTGTGGGAAGATTTTACTCAGCCCAAACGACGACAAAGTTGAGAAGGGAAATTTCCAACTTCGAGCAATTGGATGGCTAATTGTTTCACGAGGCATGGGATCATTTTAAGGAGCTCCTAAATGCATGTCCACACCATGGTAACAATGATGAAATGGTCAACAATTACTTTTATGAAGGATTATTTCCGAATTTCAAGCAACAAGTGGAAACACGAGCAGGAGATTTCGGGGGCTTAACCGCGGAGGAAGCACGAGATCTTTTTAAATTAATAAGTGACAAGTCGAGGCAAACAAGTTCAAGGCCTCAAAAACTTAGAGTGACTGAGGTTTCAGTTGCACGAGCGGAGGATGACAAGATTGATAAACTTACAAAGCAAGTGGAGTTGTTGACGAACATGATGATGAAGCAACAATCGCAACCTTCACAAGAGACATGTGGAATTTGTGGAGCATTTGGACATGGAGCGAATGCGTGTTCGGTGACTTTTGACGATGAATCGAACATAGAGGTCAACGCCGTGCAGAATTTCCAACACAACAATTCTGGGCAGAAACCCGCGTGATTCTCCTTTTTTCAAGTATGGTCCTGAGAACCCACATTATGCGCCGATGAAGCCACAGACCGACCCACGGTACCTTCCTTCACCACCACCGCCTACGAAGGGGCAAACGTCAAATCCGGTTAAACCAAATGATCAATTATTGGTTTGGTAACAAAATCAAGTGACTGAGACACTCATTAATAGAGAGGGGCTTGTAAAAGTGAATGCAAAGATAGAAGACCTCTCAAAAAAGGTGAATAGTATTGACAGTCTCTCTAGGATAGTGCATGATCTTACTAAGAGTGTGGAGAGGATTGAGAGGACAATAGGACAAATGGCGGCTGACATTGCGAGATCAAATAAGGAAAATGACAAGTTTCCGAGTCAAACGGATCAAGCCTCAGCGATTAAAGTACTACGCAGTGGAAAAGTGATCGATAATGGAGTCGAGATAAATGACGGAGGATATGAAGAGATGACGGAGAGCCCAACACCGGCATCGCCAAAGGGAGATGAATCCAAGCCGATAGAACAATTGCATAAGACACCAAACCCTTACATTCCGGGATCTTTGAAGGGGAAGCTCACAAACAAGACTCTCACTTCGTCGATAATCGAAAAAGTTCCATTTCCAAGCCGTCTTCGACCAGCAAAAGAAAATAAGAAGTTCATGGAGCTTTACAACTTGCTGAAGAACGTCAACATCAACCTTCCTCTTTTGGATGTGATCAAAATGATGCCGGCATATGTGAAGTTCTTCAAGGATCTTGCTACAAGACATAGGCGTTCGGAGACAAATCAGTACGTCCCACTAACAAAGGAGGTGAGTGCGTTATGCAAGCAACCACTGCCTACGAAGGAGAAGGACCCTGGAAGTTTTTGTGTCAATATTACATTGGAGAATGGGCAACAAGCGCGCGGAATGCTTGATCTTGGCACGGGAATTAACTTAATGTCGCATTCCCTTTATAAGCAATTTGATTTAGGACCATTGAAGCCGACAAGGATGCGTCTCCAATTAGCGAATTGTTCAATTCGTCAACCATTGGGAATTGTTGAAGACGTTTTGGTGAAAGTAGGAGAGTTAATAATTCCGGTAGACTTCGTAGTGCTGGATGTTGGGAAGATGCCGAGTGACGAAAAGGGTCATACTATTCTTTTAGGCCGTCCGTTTTTGTCTACCTCCCATGCGGTGATTGATGTGAATAAGGGGAGGATGAGCATGTCAGTTTTGGGAGAGACGGTTACTTTTTCTTTGAAAGATATAAATAGTTGCCCTGCGCCATTAGTGAGAGAAGAAGAATGTTCGTTCGTCGACCCGATAGATGCTTGCGTCCAAGAGCTTAAGAGCATAACGGTCTTGGACGATATGGTAGTCGAGGACGATGATGATTTTCTAAGTGGGGAGGAGATTGCCAAACTATTTGGACTTGATTTTCGCGACATTGGAGCTAACCTCGGAATTATCAACCCCAACAAAAATTTTGAGATGAAATTTGGAGAGCGTGGTATGGTGGAATACGAAGATCCACCGCAATTTTGAGCATTAATCGTTGAAATGCATCGAGCATATGACATTAAATGTTGCGCTTCTTGGGAGGCAACCCAAGCGTTAGTTTTTCTTTTTCTTTAATTTTCGATTTTTCTTTAGTTTATTTCTATTTTTATTGTGTCTATTGCCGTGGTACGTTTATGTGTGTGTTAATGTGCAGAAAATTCAAAATTTTAGCCAAAACTGGAGACTTAGCGGTAAGCTAACGGTAACTGTTACCGCTAGCACTCATCGTTACTAGCTACCGCTAGAGGCTATCGCTAGTCACTGGCGATTACCACACTGAACTACCGTTGCGCGCAAAAATTCATGTCCACCGATCGAGGTCGCAATCCGACCCATATTAGCCGTAGTCCGGCAACCTTTTGATGAGCTGCAATCCAGCCATTTACGACATTAGGCCGCAATCTGGCCAATTCAATTCCAACTGATATGACACCGGGCATTGGCGCGATGCAATTGATCACAATTTACTTTTTATTTACTTTTTCTTAAATAATCAAAAATACAAAAAAAAATTGAAAATTTTTAAAAATCCCAATATTATTAGTGAGTTTTCTTTTACTATTGATTTTATTTTTCTAGGTTTTTATTCAAGACAATTCCAATCACGCAATTTAAGACGAGAGATTATTGCACAAGCACCTTTTTGGAGGAACTCAACTATCGATTTTTCAGGGATGTTTTCTTATCTCCCTTGCTTTTATTTTCTTTATATTTATGGCAATCAGGAGTTTGCCACATTTTTAAAGGGGGGGATGGTTGAGTGTGAGTTATAGTTGAAATTTGTGCAAATTTAAAACTTTTCGTGGGTTTGTAGTGCTAAATTTTACGTGATTGATCACTATTTCTGCGCTGTATTGCATTTGTATGGCTTGCCTGTCAAAGTTAGCTAAGTATGATTTGAGGTTTTTGTCTTTTGAGCGTGCATAAGTGCATAAATTTTTCAAAATTATTATTATATATTTGTAAAACGGTACTTGGACGCAATTGATTTCGCGAAACCTTAAAAGCAGCGTCAATTCAAAAAAATTTCATGCAAAAAGCCTGTAAGTAGCCTAAGTGATTATCATCTTTGCATGTGCGTGAATAAGTTTCAGTCTTGATATCTCTTTGATACCGCTGTCTGTAGTTGACTTAGAAAATGAGGTTAAGGCACAGAAAAAATCCTATTCCGGCCATATCCATATATTTTAGCCACTATAAATTCCGAATGAGCCCCTCATAACCAAATAATCCATGCCTTTAGCCTTGAGTGATTTTATTAAGTCGACCTCTACTAACCCATTAAAAGTGTGGGGTAGGAGTTCGCTATTTTTATTGGTTATTAGTGTTTTGGAATTTTTGTTAGGAATTTATGAATTATTGTAATTTAGGACCACCATCCTAAAAATAGAAAAAAAAACGACGACCCCATAAAAAAATTATAATAAGGGGGATAAGAAAAAAGATTAAAAAAAAAGGGGATGGTGAGTCTTGTTGATTCGTGTTTAGTCATTGCCTACGCGCTAATAAAGGCTTGTATTTTATTGTTTATTTTATAAAGCCTAATATTTAAGAGGCAAGAGTTGTGTTGAAAAGAAGAATCATATCTTGAGCTTCAATTTTATTTAAGTGGTTTGAGCAACAAGTCGGTTTTAGAGTCACGAGTTGAGAAATAGCCTGTGTTTATAAGGCTACGTTATGAGAGTTAAGTGAAGTTTTTATTTTTGAGCGAGGTGAAGCACTTTTCTTCTTGATTAGATTAGGTTGGGTGAGTTATTTAGCCACACGACTTATATATTCCATACCCGTCCAAAGAGCATTACATTACAACCCGAAAAGACCTTTTCCGATTCTTAGTTCGATAACACACTTAATTTGCGATTGAAAAGAGATTGATTTTCCGTGCTTATTTATTGTGCATGTAATTGTATGATTTGAGTGTATACACGTCCTATGCAGCAACTGCTTGAGTGCTTTGAGCGTACACCCTATATATTATCCTTTTGTGAGGATGCATGAATTTGATTTTGGAGTGACAATGTAAAAAGGGTGGAGTGTTTGACGTTGCGTGACTAGTGCCTATATTTTCAAAATTATCTATGTAGCAACGCACGACTCATTGCTCGAACTTATTTTCTTTCTAAGTTACACTTTGAATCTAACGTCTGTTCGAGGACGAACAAACAAATAAAGCGTGGGGTAGTTGATTATCACGCAATTATCTTGATTTTAGTAGGTATTTTAGTTTGTTTTTCTTATTGTTTTTGGTATAAATTGGATAGTTTATACTTATTTTTGTATTTTTGTACTTCCAACTTGTTTTACCATAATTTGAGCTAAATTGATGCAAATAAGTGATTATTTGTGGTTTTTCACTTTATAGCTAAGTAACCTGAAGAGTTCAGTATGTTAGAGATGAATTATGATAATCGAGATTCAAAGATCGAGCTTTTCGGTGAAAAAGTAGCAAGAATTGAAGCTGACAGACTTTCTAGAACGGTTATGATGCTGAAACCGTTATCGTTGAGGCTAACGGTTACACTTAGCGGTCACTCCAACCGTTAGCTGTTACCGCTAACCTTAACAGTTACTGACAACCGATGTTAACAATCAGGGTGCTGAATTCAAGAGCTAACGGTAACTTTCCAGAACAGTTGCCTTATAACCGTTGTCGTCAGCCCGAGATGCAAAAGAACAGAAGTTAAATTGATAATTTAGTTTATGCTATGTTTTTGCTTGAGAAGTTTGGATTTGATCTTGTTCTTGAGAAATCACATGCTTAGTTTAATTCGTAGTAGTTCATGCATGCAATTCATGTTAGTTTCTGTTAAACAGATAGTGTTAACCCTTACTGTTAAGGGTTGGACCAACAGTTAGCAGTAACAGTTAGCGTTAAGGGTTGGACCAACAGTTAGCAGTAACAGTTAGCGTTAAGGGTTACAACAGTTAGTAGTTGATTATTTGTATGGTTAGTTTAAATTGCTGAATCTGAATTGCTTTTAGTTATTAAATTATTTTTCTGATTGTTTAGTTTAATTTATTAATTAGTTTAGAATAATTAGTTAATGCTTTTTAATTTCTTAGTTGATAATTTTCAAAAACAAAATTTATACAAGTTCTCGTGTTAAACATTGTGATTAAACAAACATTAAAAATTCCGAACGTCAGTCTTTGAGAGACGACTCGAGTTAAGCTTGTCAAACCTACACGCGATCCCGTTATTTTGTGGGCGAGCTATTAAATTTCTGACAGTTATTTATAAAGTAGGCACACACAAAAGCTCGAATCAGCAATCCGACAATTCCATCCCCGAGACGTGCCACTGGGCACTTGCGCGTAGTAATTGATTGCAATCGTAGTTTTTTCTTTTATAGGTTTGTTCAAGACAATCCAATCACGTGATCTAAGATGAAGGATAATTCCACAAGCATTTTTGAAGAGACTCGACTATCGAATTTTCAGGGATATTTTCTTATCTCCCTTGCTCTTATTTTCTTTTATATTTCTGACAATCGGGAGATAGCCAAGTTTTTAGGGAGGGGGATGGTTGAGTATGATTTGTGATTGATAATTGTGTAATTTGAATTCATGGTTTTGTAGTAGCTAATATTTAACGTGATTGATCACTATTTTCGCACTGAATTGTGTTTGTCTGTCGAAGTTAACTAAGTATGATTTGATGTTCTTGTCTTTAAGCGTGTATAAGTGCAGAAATTTTTCAAAATTATTATTTATATATTGTAAAATGGTAATGGGACGCAAATGATTTTGCAAAACCTTAAAAGCAGCGTCAATTCAAAACTTTTTCATGCAAAAAGCCAGTGAGTAGTCTGAGTGTTTATCATCATTGCATGTACTTGAGTGAGTTTTGTTTTGAAATTTATTTGAAATCGTTGTGTGTAGTTAGCTTTGAACATGACGTTAAGGTACAGATAAAACCCTTATTCCAGCCATATCCATATATTTTAGCCACTATAAATTCTGAATGAGCCAATCGTAGCCAAATAATCCAATTCCATTAGCCGTGAGTGTTTTTAGTCGACTCCTACAACCATTAAAAGTGTGGGGTAGGAGTTAGTTATTTTTATTGGTTACTTGGGTTTTGGAGATTTTATCAGGGACTTATGAAAGACTGTAATAAAGGCCCACCATCCTTCAATCAAAAAAAAAAGAAGAAGAAGAAGAAAAAAAAAAGACCCCATGAAAAAAAATAATAATAAAAGGGGGACAAAATAAGAAAATTATTAAGAAGGATGGTGAATCTTGGTGAATCATGTTGAGTCATTGCCTAAGCTAATAAAGGCTTGTGTTTTATTGTTTATTTTCTTATGAGGCCTAATGTTTAAGAGGCAAGAGTTGTGTTGAAGAAGAAGCATATCATAAGCTTCTATATTGTTTAAGTGGTTTGAGCAAAAGTCGGTTTAGAGTGTCGAGTTGAGAAATAGCCTAAGTAAAAGGCTACGTTATGAGTGTTTAGTGAGGTTTTCTTTTGAATGAGGTGAAGCACATTGCTTCGTGATTAGAATTATTTAGCCACACGACTTATATATTCCATACCTGTCCAAAGAGCCTACATTACAACCCGAAAAGACCTTTTCCGATTCTTTTTTGTTTACACACTTAAATGTGATGAAGAAGTTTTTGATTTTCGGTTCTTATTTATTGTGCATGTATTTGTATGATTTGAGCATATACACGTCACTGCAAAAAATACTTGAGTGCTTTAAGCATACACCCATATATTACCCTTTGTGAGGAAGCATGAATTTGATTTTGAAGTGACAATGTAATAAGAGTGGAGTGTTTGAAGTTGCATGACACGTGTCTATATTTTCGAAATTATGTATGTAGTGCGACATGACTCATTGCTTGAGCTTATTTTCTTTCTTGTTATACTTTGAATTTATCGTCTGTTCGAGGACGAACAAACCAATAAAGCGTGGGGTAGTTGATTAACACATATTTGTCCTTATTTTTATTAGTATTTTAGTTAGTTTTTGTTATTGTTTTTGTATAAATTGGGTAGTTTGAGCTTAATTTCGTATTTTTATACTTCCAGCTTATTTTACCGTATTTTGATTGTAATTGATGTAAATAGGTGATTATTCGTTGTTCTTCACCTTACAGCGAAGTAATCGGAAGAGTTCAGCACGTTAGAGATGAAGTATGACGATCGAGATTTAAAGATCAAGCATTCCGGCAAAGAAGTAGCAAGAATTAGTAGCTATCGTTATCTATAACGGTTATTCCATCACTACTAGAACTATTATAGTATCGTTGAAGGAAGAAAGAGAAGCTAACGGTACATTAGCGATAGCTACTACCGCTATCTATAACGGTTACTCACCGCTACCTTATCGTCACTTACAACCGATGTTGAAGATCAGAGGCGCTGAATTGAAGAACTAGAGATAGATATCTATAATGGTTACCCTACCGCTACCTTACCGTTACTGAGCCTAGAACCGACTTAACAGACTTGCGGCCTAAGAAACGCAAAATCTATAAATACCAAGCATTAATCCGAGTTCCAGGCGTGCTTGTGACCTTAAAAACTTACCAAAAATATATTCCCAGGGTTCAGAGTCGGATTTAAACACCAAAACACGAGGATCGAAGAGGAGATCAAAGATTCGACGACGACGAGTTCCGGAGCCCGTTCGGCGCCGTTCAACCATTTCTCGACCGATCAGCAGCAATTCTCTTCGAATTAGCCGAAGTTCTTTCCAATTTCCAGTAGATTAATAAGTATTATATCCTTTTTACTTATTTTCTTAGATTAAATTCTAGTTTTTAAGCTTAGATAATTAGCTTTAAGTTTATGTTCTTAAGTTTAGTTTGAAACTTGATTTCGTTGAACAAACGCAGCGACTTAGTTTCTGTTTTAATTCAGTTTTTCATATTATATGCTAGGATATTAGATACTTGAGTTGGTTGATAATGTTCATGTGAATTAGTTCATGTTTCATTGCTTCGTTTTCATGGTTCAAGGTTTCGTTAGTTTCGTAGTTTGTTATTTCATGCATGATCGTAATTTCGTTAGGATTTATTGAATTAATTCATGATACTTTAGCTGCTGCGTTTTAGATTTATTATTGAGTTATTGCTTAGTTTTGAATTTTAATTAGGTTAATCAATAGATAATTAATTAGTTAATTAAATTCAGATTTTTAAGTTAATTAATTATTTTTAATTCTTAATTGGTAATTTAGGATAATTTAATTTAGATTTTAAGTTTAAGTCTTGAGTTTTCAAATTAGTAGTTAATAATCAATTTCAAACAAAACCCCCAATTTGTATAAGTTTATTTGCTTAATTTATAGTTAGAAAACATACAAGATACCGAATTGTTGTCCTCGAGAGAATCGACTTGAGTCAACTTACCACCCTACAGGTTCCTCGTACTCTTGCGAGCAAGCTTGCATTTTTTAAATTAAAAATATATATTTGGGGTGCACAAAAGTTTTAATCAGCTTCCTCCCACTACGGACCAGCTTCATCGCTTTTGCCGGTGCAGCCAGCGCCAGCAGCGACATCATCACAGGAGCTTGAGGCCAGCGCCTCCAGCGACATCACCACCTTCACAGCGCCGACCAAGCCATCACCAATTGAGCTCCAATCGCCACTGATTTTGCCATAAAACAGCTGTTAACAGCTCCCTCCGCCACGAACCCGGGCCGCCAGAATCGCCAGGAACAACAACGCTTATTCCCTGAGCCACCATGTACAAATCGGACCCGATTTTACATCATCGACTCGCCACCATATCCGTTGATTAGGACATCTTCGTCCTTAAGCGGGGCCAGCGCCCTCTCCAAGCGGTTGTGGTGGGCGGCGTTATGGTGGGTCTGGACGGACAATTCGCAGACTGGATTTCCACCGCCGCGCATCCAGTTTACACACACACACACACACACCAGTTTAACACCTGTGTATTATACGGGATTTATAAAAACCTAAATATAAAGAGTATTTGTGAAAATTAAAAAATTTTAAATTTAAAATAAAAAATTAAAAGGATGTGTTCTCAACCCATGCTATATTCAATTTATCATTATTATAATTATTAGTTAATATTATATTTTAATATTTAAAATTAAATTCGTTAATAATTATATTTACATACTTATAAAATTTAAAAAGATGTCACATTTTCAATCCATTTCTAATCTATATTAATTAATTATTATTAACTTATTTCATATATTTGTGTTTAGATTAATTTTACTAATAATTATAGTTACATACTTTGAAAAATTCAAAAGGTGTCATACACTCAAGCCTTCTCGCATGGTGTCATTGTCTAATAAATATTTATTAATTATTATTATATAATTTCTTATATTTAGATCGAATTCATTACCAATTATTGAAAATATATCGTAATTTACCTATACAGAATATTTAAAATTTCAAAAATAAATTATTTCAACTTTTATTTAATAAGTTTTTTTTGTAATTAAAATTATTTTATATGTAATTTTTCTTTTAATTAGAATAATTAATTTAAATCTTTTCTACTAATTATATATGACTTATTTATATTTTTATATTAGGAGTATAAAAGAAAATTACCGAATTAGATAAAATATAATAAAAGAAAACTATTAAGTTAGGCTAAATATAATAAAAAGAAAGTATTATATTAGGCAAGATACAATAAAAGGGAAATATTAAATTAGACATATATTAGGCTCGTATGACACATAAGCAATCGAAACACCAAAAGTTTTTATTATCTATGCGAAGTACACGAAGCAGATACATAGATAGGAGCTGCATTAATATATACATGTTTAATACTCGTGTATTACATGGGACTTATCAAATTAATATAAAGAATATTTGTGATAATTACAAAATTCTAAATCTAAAATAAAAAATTAAAATAATGTATTCTCAACCCGTGCCCTATACATGTCTAATCTAATTATTAATTATTATAAATATTAAATTATTTTGTATTTGATGTTTAAATTAAATTTATTAATAATTTTAGTTACATACTTACAAATATTCAAAAGGCGTCACATTCTAAACTCATGTTTAATATCTAATTTATTAATTATTATTATTAAATTATTTTATATATTAATGTTTAGAATAAATTCGTTAATAATTATTAGTTACATACTTTGAGATATTCAAAATATGTCATACTCTCAACCCGTGTCGTATTGTACTGGTGTCTAATAAATATTTATTAATTATTAGTAAATGATTTAATATTTTTATGTTTAGATTGAATGCATTACTAATGTTTAGTTACATACTTAGATTATTGTAAATAAAGTATTGAATAAGAAAAAATATACTAAAAGAATTAAATTAGGTAAGATACAATAAAAAAAAGTATTCAATTAGGTAAATATTAGACTCGGATGACACACAAACAAATGAAGCATCAAAAAAATTTATTTGTCAAACGAAGCATACGAAGCAGACACATAGGTTAGGAGGATTTTGCATTAATATATGGGGGTGATATTTACTTTCCTAGGTGTAATAATTTATTATTATTACTTGTTTTTATCTTTTTTGTTTCTCTCTTTTTTTTTTCGGCGTAACAATAGTTTTTCATATATATTCCTAATGTTATATTCAATTCATTATATTAGGATTAGATAAAGAAATTTAAGTTTATATTTTATATTTATTTTTTTTTTTTAATAATTATATATTAGAATAATAAAAGTAAGATATTGAATTAGGCAAAAATATGTTAAATTAGGTAACATGTAATAAAAGAAAATTATTTAATTAGGTAAAATATAATATTAAAGATATTAAATTATGTAATTATATTAAAAGAAAAATACTAAATTAGGTAAATATTAGGGTCGGATGACACCGAAGCACCATAATTTTTTCCAAAGCTAACGAAGCGCGGGGAGCAGACACATATATATATATATATATATATATATATATATATATATATATATATATATATATATATATATATATATATATATATATATATCACTCTCCCACCAGCATCATCAGTCCATTACCCAAGCTAGAATTTCCTAGATTTGATGGATACCATCCTAGATCATGGATTTTGAAGTGCCATGGGTATTTCAAGCTTATACCTAATATTCCTGACCAACCAGAAGGTAACCCTAGCCTCTATGCATTTTGAAGGTAAGGTTGCATAGTGGTATCAGCAGTTTTCTATGAAACAGTTTGATTTTACCTGGCCCCAATTCCTAGAAGTTGTTTCAGCTAGATTTGAAGAAATTAAAGTGTCAAAAGTCATTGCTAAGTTTAACAAATTGAGACACATAGTCATATGCAGAATATGTGGAAAATTTTGAAGAGTTAAGGGCTTGTATGCTATTATTCAATAATGGAACCTATTCAGAAGAATACATCATTGTCAGTTTCATCAGTAGGTTGAGTGAGGAGTTGCAGGCATTTATGCAGATGTTTGAGCCCAGGACCTTACAACATGTCATTGAACTTGGGCAGAGGCAGTTACATACTCTGGAAGCATTAACCAAAAGGCTCAAAACACAATCTAAACCTACTATTATTTTCAACCTTAAGAGGGGTGACACCAGTAATACTCCCAGACCACCTCAGAATGTCACTAAGCCACAATTCAAACTCCTCATAGCATCTGAAATGGCAGCCAGAAGAGAAAAAGGGCTTTGCTACAACTGTGATGAACCATTCTCAAATGGGCACAGATGTATGAATAGGATTTCTTATATGGTCATGAATGAGGAAGAGGAATTGCATTATATGCATGAAGGTGTTGAGAAACAGGATAGCCCCGAATCCATGGAAGAGATCCAGATGACCTTGAACTCAATATTTGGTGAAGGAGGGGTGACCACTATGTGGCTTAGAGGAGTTTTAGTGGTGTTGAGATATATCAACGGGTTCATGGATTGGTATTATCGGAATTCAATTCGATTGAGAGAATCAATGTGTTTCAAGCTTTAAAAAGTAAAGGAAAATGAAAATAAAGCAATTAAACTAGCTAAACTACACTAGAAATGGAAATAGCAAGTTGGTCGGATGCCTCGGTCATATGCCTCAATATAGAAATGCAAGCAATAATGAAAATAAGCAAGAAAATGCAATGTTTCACCAAGTACAAACATGCAAGCAAAGGTACAACTATGCATAAAATCCTAAATAATGCAAATAAGCAAAAATTGAAAACATGAATAGAAAGAGCAATGAAAATTGTCGTCAAAGTTTAAAACTTTAAGGAAAATAACAAGCAACGAAGTGTAGATCTAAGATTCAACCTAAAACTATGCATGAAAATAAGATTCAAAATAAAGCATGTGAAAAACTCAAAATCAAGACGATCCAAGACCCGATCTATGATCTAGACATGTCACTCGTCTAGATTCAATAGCCAATTCTTAAGATCTAACATGAATTCAAGGTGCTGAGATAAAAGGCATAAAAATGAAGAAAATGCATGAAACATATGAAATTACGTAAAATTAAACAATCTAGGCCTCAATCTATGATCTAGTTGTGTCACTCAACTAGATTCCATGGATGATTCACAAGATCAAGCACAATTCTAATACCTAAGGCAAAAAGCATAAAACAAATGAAGAACAAAGCATGAAATTGAAAGAAAGCTTACTAGAATTAAAGAGAGAGTCCAAAAGTTTGATTGAAATTGCAAGGAATTAAAAATCCAAGGGAGTACTTGAATCCTTCTTGAGCTTACAAACCCAAGGCAAGGCTTGAAATTAAATCTAAAGAGAGAAAATAATCTCAAGCCCAAGCTTGGGTTGGGAGGAGGTGTTGTTCTCTACAAAAATGAGAGTTGTATTCTATTTATACTAGTTTTAATTGGGTATAAATGGAGTTAAATGGGTCAAATTGGGCTTTTTGGACATTTTGGCTTGATTTGGCTCAAGGTGGCTCGACCATGGCTCAAGGTGGCTTGTTCTGGGCGAGCCTAATGGGTCCTGGGCATCCTTGATGGGTCCTGGGCGTCCTTGGGCTGATCTTGGTCGTTAAGATGGCAAGGAGGAGGCTTGGAGCTGGGCTGCGTTCTAGGCAAGAATGTAGGCAGCAAAATGGGCGAGAATTCGGGCGCTGAAGTAGGTAAGCCTGGGCGCTGGCTGTGGGAGGAGCTGGGCGCCACTTTGGGCATGCCTGGGCTGCATTTTGGGCGAGAATTCGGGCGCTGAAACAGGCGCAGAAGTGGGCTAAGCTGGGCGCTGGCTGGGGGAGGAGCTGGGCGCCACTCTGGGCATGCTTGGGCTGCGTTTTGGGCGAGAATTCGGGCACCGAAATGCTGCCTAGAAAGCTACCTAGGGGTGTTGCTCTTGAGGCGTGAAAATGGGTAAGCCCAGGCAAGACTAGGCCACCATTCCAGAATATTTGCCCCCTTTTAGCTTGCTTTTGGCACTGAATTGGGCATGCAAATAGGTAAGGTTGGACTTGAGTTTTGGTCTCCATGCCTTAGCTTGATTTAAAAATCATTAAGCCACCTATTAAAAGAGAATTTTAATTATTAAAACCCAAGAATTACACCAAACCTCAAGGTAATTAAACCAATTAACCCATTAAAATATAAAATTAACAAGTCAAGTGAAAAACAACAAAATAAGAAAAAATACATAAAAACTTAATAAAATTCTATTAAAAACTACTAAAATCAACATGAAACTCTAACTAAAAATACTAGAAAAAACACAACAATCACATGCAAAACAACTACCCCACACTTATCAGTTTGTTCATCCTCGAACAACGAAAAGAATCGAGAGTGTACATGCAATGAACATTGTGTAAGAAGAAGAATCCTTGTGGTTATTCTTATTAATATGATGGGATTATCAACATAGACTCGCTATCGTCAAGCATTGCTCGTATTACTCTTTCTCAAATGCAAGCCAAATCGATGACTTTCTCTCCAAGGGAATTTTGAGGGTGTTCGCTCAATTCGCTCAAGTGTATAGTATATAGGACGTGTTTACGCTCAAGTCGGTCAATACATGCACCTTGTCAAGATTTCACAAATCGAACGCTCAAAATTGCTCATAGTACATGACCAAACAAGAATCGAAAGAGGTCTTTATTATGGGTTGTAATGTTGGCTCTTTGGTAAGGTATGGAATATTTGGATATAGTGGCTAACACACGATCAAACGTGATCAATAACACACGAAAATCCTAACTTTTAAAATCCGAAGCTTATAATCGCTTCACCTTTCCCAATTCACCAAACTCTCATTCGAAACCCTTTCGTATTCTCACACGCTTTTCCGACTTCATTTTACAACACTTAGAAGCTTTTTGAATTTTCTTCTTTTTACTAAACTTAGCCTTTTTGAATTAGGCTTTTCACTTGAACGCACGCTTTATCACTTTTCGTGATTTGTGTTGGAGTATTATTTCCCTTTTTTTTCTTTTTTTTTTTTGGTGTGTATAAGCAACTCAAAACCCGAAACCCACAATAGATTTCCTTCACATTTCTTGTCAACTAACAACATACTATATCACCTCACTACTCATGAAGATATAAGATCTAAAATCGAGCACGGCTAACAAGAAACGGGGCATAGCTCAAGGGGGCTCGTTTGGAATTTTTAAAGTAGCTTAAATATATGGATATGGCCGGAACAAGGCTGATATATTTGCCTTAAGGTTATTTCGAATTCAATCATGTACGAGCAAAATCAAACCTCCTCAATGCAATTTCTATAAAACGTGCAAGCAAATCGATAAATCACACAAGGCTACTCACTAGCTTGCACTGAATTTGAGAGCAAAACCAAAAGAGCTTTTCGAGCTTTGCAATCTTTTCTCGAGAAAATGTTTATTATATATATATATATATAAGCGGGTTTTGGACGAAGCACAAAATTCAACCCCTCACACAAGGGGCCATAAACATGTAAAAACCCGACAAGTAAACTATTCAAACTTCCAAGCACGCGGAGTTGTTCAACAATGTAATAACGACTCAAAAGACACAAAAATCGACTCAACCATATAAATGCGCAAATAGTAAGCGTCACTTCGCCAAGAATGTGTCACTTCGCCAAGGCTCGAGTTAAGAACACAAAACATGCTTGATAAAAACCCGGACCCTAATCACCTACCCACCCCACACTTAATCCATGCAATGCCCTCATTGTAATGGAAACCAAGTAAAAGGAGGGGGAATAGAAACTTCCTTAACCGAGCGAGTTTTGGTCGAACTTGGTGGGGTCCACCTAGGCATCTAAGCAATCCAAGCAAAAATTGAGCATGACTTGTATCTTCCGGCTTCATGAACGCTACTCACTTGTCCAATCGCCCAAGGTTGAAGTCGAAAAACAACACACTATACAAGAAAGTCACACAAAATTAAAAACTCAAGAAAATATGTACACGAATCTCAAAAAAAATATTTTTTTTTGTTTTTCAATTTTTCAAATGTTTTTGGATTTTCATTTTAAGAAGAAAGAAAGAAAATAAAAGAAATGAACGAGAAGAACTTGGGTTGCCTCCCAAGAAGCGCTTGTTTTACGTCATTAGCTCGACGTACTCCCTTTTGGTCAAGGTGGAAAGATCACGGGAGGGTCCATCAACACAATCTCCTCCTTGTCGGGAGGATCTGCTCTTTGGAACGTCCTTGGCGCATTGCATAGCTCAAATAAGATCCGCCAAAAAGTAAACGTTCCAAATGGGCAATTGACACTCGTCTCGGCTAGGTCTTCGGATGGAATGGTGATTTTAAATTGACCCGAAAACTCATCTAAGAAACGATAGGAATAATGGTCGGCTACCTTGTTCATCCTTTGATCGACAAACGAAGGAGGTAAATGATCTCTCTTAGTAGCCGTATTAAACTTCTTAGAATCAATCAACATCCTCCATCTCGTCGTAGCCCTCGTGGCCAACAATTCACCTTTTCCCTTCTCAAAAACGAACATGCCGCTCGTCTTTGGTACAAAGTCAATGGGCTTCAGCCACTCGCTCTTGGAAAGTACGAACATTAAGCCTTCCCACAACAACCTCCAAATCCCGGCTCTCATCATTTTATACGGGGGCTAACTCCCTCTACAACTCGCTGTTCCCATCTAATATCACTCTTAAGAATTTCAAGCACTTCAACTGTCCTCCCTTCTCCCTCTCAATGCGAATTTGCAAGGATAATAATCGACTTGTTCTCCTCCTCCTCCACAAGATAATCGTCAATTTTTTTAATTTAATAACCCCCACCTCCCCCTCTAAAAAGTCATCGTTGCCCCCAACGACCCATCGAGAATCATCTTCCCACAAACATGGGGCACATAGAGGCACAACAGGCTCATTATTAAGAACAAGGGGCTCATCATTCTCACAACACTCCTCAATATCGACATCTCGGACAATATCATCCAAACAAATTCGTTCAACCGTGGCCTTGATGAAGTCCATATACACCCAGTCTTCGCAAGATTGTTTTGAAGTAAAAGGTAAGGGGTCAAGAGAGGTAAAAAATACTAGGAATCGAAACCACGACCTCCTCCATCGGTGAGAAAACCGAATCAACTACCCCACACTTATCAAGGAACATGACCAGAAGATTAGGCGGAGGTAGACTCGGCAAATGTCGACTCAAGAATAAGAAATCTGGATCGGAGGGTGTGATGGGATCATTCATTGGGACAAGTTGGCCCACGTGATAAGGAACAAGAGAATCGTGAGTCGACGTTGGAGCAAAAGATGGAGTAGTACAATCGGGTCCCACACAAGGAGGAATCGGGCCCGGGCTAGACATTTGAGCGATTTGAGCCTTTAACGTCGCTATTTTATTCTTCAACTCAAGCTCCCGAGAAGAAGAAACTCCACTCACTTCATAATCATTAGAGTATATTGCTCGAGAAGATGTTCGCTCGGGAGGGAGAGATACGGAAGATGCTATAGGTGTGGGGCCACTTGGGACAATGAAGCTCCCACCTCCAAACAACTCATAAGGATCGAGAGGAGGGGCACTATTATCGGTACCAATGTAAATCGGCCTCAAAAATGGTCTATTAACATCCGCCATGGTGCGGATGGGGGGTGGCACTTGGGACAACGGATCTCCCTCCTCCAAACAACTCATACGGATCGGGCTTTAGAGCACTATTGATGGCACCTCCATAACTCACACCTCCACCATAAGCATTAAAATTCACATTCGGAGAATGATTGAAATTAAGCACATGAGAGTCTCCATACGGGTTGGGGTTCGGAGTTGGCATGTTCGGAAATTGATTAGGTGCAACGTAACCCCCATACGGACCGGGAGTCGGAGTTTGCATATTCGGATAAGGATTTAAAGCACCATACCCTCCGAAAGAACCATTCATAGCCACGACGCCACCAAACCCAACATGGTTTGCACCATGCTCTCCCATGTTGGGTTGCCCATAGCCGAATCCACCATTGGCAACGTGGTTTGTACCATGCCCTCCCACATTTCCAAGGACATTATACATCAATCCAATCCTGACATGATTTGCACCATGCCCTCCCATGTCGGGAATATATCCACCAAAGCTAGAAGTACCTAACATACTTAACAAAAATATCAAATAACAAAGCAAGCTAAAAACACAATGAAACTACAACCAAATCGAAAGCCTTAACCAAGCCAAGTTGCCACGGCGCCATTTTGTTAGAGGAGTTTTAGTGGTGTTGAAATATATCAACGGGTTCATGGCTTGGTATTATCAGAATTCAATTCGATTGAGAGAATCAATGTCTTTCAAGCTTTAAAAAGTAAAAGGAAAATGAGAATAAAGCAATTAAAATAACTAAACTACACTAGAAATGGATATAGCAAGTTGGTCGGATGCCTCGGTCGTATGCCTCAATATAGAAATGCAAGCAATAATGAAAATAAGCAAGAAAATGCAATGTTTCACCAAGTAAAAGCATGCAAGCAAAAGGTACAACAATACATAAAATCCTAAATAATGCAAATAAGCAAAAATTGAAAGCATGAATAGAAAGAGCAATGAAAATTGACGTCAAAGTTTAAATCTTTACGGAAAATAACAAGCAACGAAGTGTAGATCTAAGATTCAACCTAAAACTATGCATGAAAATAAGATTCAAAATAAAGCATGTGAAAAACTCAAAACCAAGACGATCCAAGACATGATCTATGATCTAGACATGCCACTCATCTAGATTCCATAGCCAATTTTTAAGATCTAACATGAATTCAAGGTGCTACGACAAAAGGCATAAAAATGAAGAAAATGCGTGAAACATATGAAATTACGTGAAATTAAATGATCTAGGCCTCAATCTATGATCTAGTTGTGTCACTCAACTAGATTCCATGGATGATTCACAAGATCAAGAACAATTCTAATACTTAAGGCAAAAAGCATAAAATAAATGAAGAACAAAGTATGAAATTGAAAGAAAGCTTACTAGAATTAAATAGAGAGTCCAAAAGCTTGATTGGAATTTCAAGGAATTAAAAATCCAAGAGAGTACTTGAATCCTTCTTGAGCTTACAAACCCAAGGCAAGGCTTGAAATTAAATCTAGAGAGAGAAAATAATCCCAAACCCAAGCTTGGGTTGGGAGGAGGTGTTGTTCTCTACAAAAATGAGAGTTGTATTCTATTTATACTAGTTTTAATTGGGTTTAAATGGAGTTAAATGGGTCAAATTGGGCTTTTTGGATATTTTGGCTCGATTTGGCTCAAGGTGGCTCGGTCTTGGCTCAAGGTGGCTCAGTCTTGGCTCAAGGTGGCTTGGTCTGGGCGAGTTCGATGGGTCCTGGGCGTCCTTGGGCTGATCTTGGTCGTTAAGATGGCAAGGAGGAGGCTTGGAGCTGGGCTGCATTCAGGCAAGAATGTAGGCAGCGAAATGAGCAAGAATTCGGGCGCTGAAGTAAGCAAGCTTGGGCGCTGGCTGGGGGAGGAGCTGGGCGCCACTTTGGGCATGTCTGGGCTGCATTTTAGGCAAGAATTCGGGTGCTGAAACAGGCACAGAAGTGGGCTAAGCTGGGCGCTAGCTGGGGGAGGAGCTAAGCGACACTCTGGGTATGCTTGGGCTGCGTTTTGGGCGAGAATTCGGGCACCGAAATGCTGCCTAAGGGTGCTGCTCCTTAGGCGTGAAAATGGGTAAGCCCAGGCAAGGCTAGGCCACCATTCCAGAATGTTTGCCCCCTTTTAAACTTGCTTTTGGCACTGAATTGGGCATGCAAATAAGCAAGGTTGGACTTGAGTTTCGGCCTCCATGGCTTAGCTCTATTTAAAAATCATTAAGCCACCTATTAAAAGAGAATTTTAATTATTAAAACCCAAGAATTACACCAAACCTCAAGGTGATTGAACCAATTAACCCATTAAAATATAAAATTAACAAATCAAGTGAAAAACAACAAAACAAGAAAAAACACATAAAAACTTAATAAAATTCTATTAAAAACTACTAAAATCAACATGAAACTCTAATTAAAAATACTAGGAAAAACACAACAATCACATGCAAAACACACAGTAAGAAAAAGCTAGAGGACTTATTGCTGGAATTTCAGGATGTTTTTTAGGAGCCAAATAAGGGATTACCACCTGTCAGGGAAGTTGAACACCAAATTTTGCTGAAGGAAGGCAGTAACCTTAAGCACCAGTATCCCTATAGAGTATCTCACAGCCAGAAGAATGAAATTGAAAAGATTGTGAAGGAATTACTAGGGAGCTGAACATTTCTCAAAGATTGATCTAAGGTCATGATACTTTCAAATCTTAATGAGTCCTGAAGACAGATATCTTACTTCTTTCAACACTCATAATGGGCAATATGAGTTTTTAATTATGCCCTTTGGGCTTTGTAATGCCCTAGCTACTTTCCAATCATTGATGAACCAAGTTTTTCTGCCTATGATGAGGAAGTCAGTGCTAGTATTTTTTGATGATATCCTCATCTACAGTAAGAACAAGGAGGATCACTATAGGGATGTGAGAGCAGTTTTGTGCTTACTCGGGAAACACTCACTTTTTGCAAAAAAAAAAAAAAGAGTAAATGCCAATTTGGACAAGAGCAGATTGAATATTTAGGCCACATAATTTCTAAGGAYGGYGTTGCTACTGACCCTAGTAAGATRACCAGCATGGTGAATTGGCCTAAACAAGCTAACATTAAGCAGCTCAGAAGGTTTTTGGTTCTTACAGGTTACTATAGGAGATTTATACAGGGATATGGGTTGATGAGTAAACCACTGACCAATTTACTCAAGAAAGGGGGTTTTATGTGGTCTAGAGAGGCTGAGGTTGCTTTCATCCTTCTTAAGGAAGCTATGGTTACAGCACCTGTATTAGCCCTCCCAGATTTTTCAAAACCATTTATCTTGGAGACAGATGCTAGTGGCACTGGTCTAGTGGCTATTCTAATGCAGGAAGGGAGGCATATAGCTTATAAGAGTAAAGCTTTGTGTATGAAGAATCACGGGTTATCCATCTATGAGAAGGATTTTATGGTTGTACTAATGGCCATCCAAAAGTGGAGGCATTACCTACAGGGGTATAAGTTCATCATTAAGACTGACCAACAAGCACTTAAGCACTTACTGGATCAAATAATCATGAACCCAATGCAGCAGAAATGGGTCACCAAGTTACTAGGGTTTAACTATGAGATACAATATAAAAAAATGGGTGGAGAACAAGGTGGCCGATGCCCTGTCCAGGCAGGATCATTCTGAAGTACTGAACTCAGCTATATCAGTGGTCACTACCACATAGGTACAGCAAGTGACAGATAGCTATGGAGGGGACCCATTCTTTACCAAAATCTTGTTATCAAAATCAATGGATCCACAATCATATCCAGAGTTTGTAGCACAGGGTGGAATAATTAAGTTCAAGGGGAGGATAGGAGTAGGGAACAACACCAAGCTCAGGAGTACCATCCTTGCTGAAATGCATAACTCTGCCTATGGGGGACATTCTGGTATTCTAGGTACTTACAAGAGGATTGGCAGGGTGTTTTATTGGCCTCAGATGAAGAAGGAAGTTGAGACTTGGGTCAAGCACTGTGATGTCTGTGCTAGGAGCAAACCAGAGGGAGGTGCCTACCCCGACCTACTGTAACCTCTACCCATACCCCACCAAGCTTGGACCCATATTTTTATGGATTTTGTGGAAGGGTTACCCAAGTCATTTAGGAAATATGTAATCCTGGTGGTGGTGGACAGGTTCACTAAATATGGCCATTTTCCTAGCATTACCTCACCCTTTCTCAATTGTAACTGTAGATAGGTTGTTTTTGGATTTCATCTATAAACTACATGGGCTACCTCTACATATAGTGACTGATAGGGACAAGGTGTTCACCAGTGCCTTTTGGAGGGAGTTTTTCAAAATTTCTGGCACTCAGTTAGACTTCTCCTCAGCCTATCATCCTCAAACATATGGACAGACAGAAAGAGTAAATCAGTGTTTGGAAAACTATCTAAGGTGTATGGTTCAACAGAATCTTAGGGCTTGGACCAAGTGGTTATCATTGACAGACTGTTGGTATAATACTAATTATCACACCATCCTCAAAACTACCCCATTTCAGGCCCTATATGGCTATCAACCCACATCAACCTTTCTGGAGACTCAATTTGTTACACACAACCAGGACACAGCAGAGTTTATTAAAGAAAGACAGAAACAAATTCAAGACCTCAAACAAAACCTACAGCAAGCCCAACAGCGTATGAAGTTTTTTGCAGACAAAAAGAGGAAAGAGAGGCATTTTGAGGTTGGAGATTGGGTATGTTTAAAACTACAACCCTTTAGACAAAACTCGGTTGTACTTCGAAAAAGCTTAAAACTTTCATCAAAATTTTATGGGCCATTCTAGGTCTTAGAGAGAGTTAGAGAAGTATCTTACCATTTGAGGTTGCCGGAAAATGCCCAGATCCACCCAGTTTTCCACGTGTCTCTTCTGAAAAAGAAGCTCAGTCTCACAGTGCGTCCAATTCCATGCTTTGAACTACCGGACACAGGTGAAGATGGAGAATTTCTGGTGCGCCCTGCAGAATCAATCGCTCAACAATTAGTACGAATAAAGAAAGAGAATGTACAACAATTTCTAGTTAAATGGTGTTACAGTGCAGAGGGGGACTTAACTTGGGAGGATGAGGGTTATCTACGCAAGAAAATTCCAAAGTTTGATCCTTTGAGACAAGAATCTCAAGATGGGGAGGGTATTGTCATGAATTTGAGGGCTTCGTTCTCACAGGTGGAAAAGGAAAATGGATTAGGGTTTGTAAATTGTGATATCGGTTCGATAATGGAGGGGTTAAGTGCCACCAAGTGTAATTCAGGTCGGGTTGAAGTAATCGGGCAGGCGCGGGCTGAAGATGTTGGGCAGGCACGGGCTGAAGACGTTGGGCCGGATGAGGAATTGGGTCGTTGCAAGGAATGACGAATGGGCCTTTTTAATTCTTAAGACTTGGGCTTATATTAATATTAATGCATTGTGGCATCAATACCCCTTTTAATTTTAGTTGTGCAAGTGTCATGTTTTAATTGGTCATGATTCCTTAAAAGGTGGATCAAGCTTGGATGCTTTTGGTCACCCACTCTTAGTATTTATGTATGAGTTGCAGCATGGGAATAAACAAGCAAGAATTACATTCCAATTCTATCTTCTTCCTCGAGCATTCTACTATCTCTTCCTATCTCTAAAATAGTTACGACCATTCAGCAGAAAAATTACAAATAAATTCCAGAACAATTCCAGAAAATTTACCCATTAAGCCTAACCATAACACTGCCGTCGGAATGCTTTTTTTCGAGTCACCGGAAAATATTTTCCAACAATTTTTTTTTATGTGTCAAAATATTTCTTACTATATGTCTGAAGTTTCTTATTATATGTCCAAAAATTTCTTACTTAATATCAAAAAAAAAATCTCAATCACTGGGGAAAATGTGTTACTATATGTCTAAATTTTTTTTACTTAATGTCCAGAAATATTACGGACCATTTATTACTATATGTTCGAATTTCTTACTATATGTTTCTTACTTGATGACAAAACTTGATTGCAAATTTTTTTTACTTGATATGCAAATATTGTTATGTCTTATTTACCAATTAAACACAATTTCTTTTTCTTTTTTTTTGGCCAAAAAAATCTTACTTGATAGCTTATTATTGTTATGTATTTCATACTTAATACAATAATAGGTAATTTATACTTTATAATAAAAATTTTAACTTTATGTTCAAAAAGGTACTTTATTTTCTATAAAATAAGAAGAGTTATTACTTTATGTTTGAAAAAAGTAAAAATAAATTCTTACTTTATAATTTATAGTGATTTCTTATTTTATGCTAAAAGTAAGGCAAATTATTTTATATCCAAAACGTAAATAAAATTCTTACTTTATAGTGAAAATGTAATAACTATATTCGAAAATGTAAAAAGTTTCTTAATTTATGTCCATAAAAGTAAGAAATTTTCTTACTTTCTGTCCGATAATTTCTTCCTTTATATTGGAATTTCTTATTTTATATTTTTTAACCAAAAAAGACTGGGCAAAAAAAAATCTCGCCGGAATTATTTTTCGGCGGCGGGGTGGGATGGGGTAGTGGTGGTGGTGGTAATTACTTGGAGTGACCTTGTAATATTATATTTAAAATCGGACTATTTGATTATATGTATAATTATTTGGAGTATTTGATAAAAATATTTTTTTATGGTATATTTAACAATTGTCCCTATTAAATAACTAAACACATTACAATATAAAATGAAAACACTTAATGTATATTTAAATAACTAACTAAATAGTATACAGACAAACAACTCATTCTCTCAATTTATATGGACAATAATATATTTTATTTAAAAAAAGAAAAAGGAAAAAAAAGGTATATTCTGGTCTAGATTGAAAATTTACGGGTTTGGACCGGAATGGACCAAAACCCAAAATATGGAATATTTAAAGAGCGTGAACCAGAGTCACCAGACCGAGAAGTCATCGGTCCAGCCCGAGCCAGTACGGCCAAATATGCACACTCGTAAGTAATAGCATAAAGATTGTTATTTCCTAGATTGTCAAATCATATTGCCTGTCTTTTGAGCCCAGAGGTGCTGGTTCGAATCTAGCTCGTGACAAGCGAGGGATGCTCGCTAGCAGCTCAAGGGGATTGAATGCTAAGGCCATTGTTGACATAGAAGGTCTAAAAAGGTAGCAAATTATTGCATTTGAAGCACCATACTAATATAGTAGAAAGACTTATTGAACCAGTGAAAGTCTCGTTTTTGACTTAACTATTTTGAATAATGGACATCTGAGACTCTTCTCTTGGCGCCTAAGAGATGCTCTGCGTTTGTAGGAGCAGCTCAAACAAAGAAGAGTTTAGTTCGGTCTGAATTTAGGCACAGCTTGCCAGTGATTTTGTATCCGATCAAAATCTTGGCTAATTGGTCGGAGTGATTAGCTTCAATAGACCCGTAGATCATGAAACAAATAGGGTGAGTAGGTCTACTCCTAAGTAATAGCATAAAGATTGTTATTTCCTAGATTGGCAAATCATATATGAATAATGGGAGTACGTGGTACCATTATGTTGTATTTGTTTGTTAACAAGATTAATTTTTCTGTGTAAATGAGTAATGATAGTTATATAATATGTTGTGCATATACATTATGTACAACTGATATGTATACCTACAGATAGTGTTGTAAAAGGACCGTCGAGGTTTCTCCTAAACCCGTCTAGGTTTGATACTTCACTGAAATGCTTCGTCTTGCAAAAGGTTTGAAAGACTTGGAGACGACAGTCAACTTAGAGTTGACCGCCTCGTATGTATGTAACATGTACATTTTTGTGTGTGTTTTAACTATGTTTGTATTTTATTACATATTTTTCGTTAAACTCAACTCTGTTAATATATTCATTTTGAGTTCAATCGTGCGAGATTGTTACGAGATTAACAATATTAAGTAATATCTTAATTTTAAATATTTAAAAAATTATTTTTCTGTTGAGAAATTAAAAAATATTGTAAAAAGTCTTTACACGTTGTATTATTTTATTTACTTATTAATTAGAAAAATAATTAAATAATATAAAAAACGAAACGTCTTTTGCCGCTTAGGCTTTCGCCTAGGCACGCATAGACTTTTAACGCTTGAGACTCGACCTCGCCACCTTGACACGCCTCAAGCCTTTTGAAACCTTGCCTACAGATGAGGTTTAGAAATTAATTTTTTAAAAGATTATTCATACAAAGATGGCCTACTAGAATTCAAGTTCAAGTTTGGATTAGAGGGGGAAAAATACTAGGGATAAATTTTTTTTGCCCCCCAAAGTATGCAATTTTTTTCACTTTACCCCCCAAAGTATTTTTTGTTCCACTTTGCCCCCTGATGTACAATAATTTTCGACGTTGTCCCCCAAAATTTATTTCCGGTGGAATATTTCTTTTAGATTCCATCGGCAGGCAGCTGGGGGGCAAAGTGAAAGAATCTTATAGTTTGGGGGTAAAGTGCAAAAAACTTATAGTTTGGGGGGCAAATTAAAATAATAAATATTAATTTTTGTTATAAAATTTTATATTTGGAAAAGATATATAATTTTTATCTTATACTCACACACACACAAAGTTGTCAATACAATTCCAAATTAAAAAAAAAAAATCCATAAATTTTCAATTAATATTTATAATTTTCTAAATATAAATATTCTCAATACATCTTTAATATTATTAATTATTAAACACATGACTAAGTATTATGAAAATTATTATAATACAAAATATAAAATTATCACTCAATATTTTTATTTATATAAAAAGTGTGATTAAATACTATATTAGTCGTGAGTACATTAATTATTATATAAGATTATAATTATCAAATGATTAATATAATTAAGATCTTATAATATCAAGAMTTTAATTATATTAATCATTRGMTAATTATAATCTTATATAATAATGTACTCATGATTAATATAGTATTTAATCACACTTTTTATACAAATAATAATATCGAATGATAATTTTATTTTTCATATCATAATATTATAATGCATATACAAAATACACATTTATTTTATTTTGTTCAATCATAATACATAATAATATATTATTATGTTACTTAGCCTAATAATTTACATAATACTTAGTCATGTGTTTCATATTTAATAATATAAAAGATGTATTGTCAATATTTATATTTAGAAAATTATAAATATTAATTGAGAATTTATGATTTTTTTTTTAAATTGGAATTGTATTGACAACTTTGTGTGTGTGTGAGTATAAGATATTATATATGTTTTTCAAATATTAAATTTTAAAACAAAATTTTATTATTTATATTATTTTAATTTGCCCCCCAAATTATAAGATTTTTTGCACTTTACCCCCCAAACTATAAGATTCTTTCACTTTGCCCCCCAGCTGCCCGCCGATGGAATTTAGAAGGAATATTCTGCCAGAAATAAAGTTTGGGGGGCAACGTCGAAAATTATTGTATATCAGGGGGCAAAATGGAACAAAAAATATTTTGAGGGGTAAAATGAGAAAAAATACATACATTGAGGGGGGGGGAAAAGCCCAAAATACTAATAAATTCATAGATCCTAAACACCGAAGACATGTCATGCTTTGGTTTGTTACTTTGTTGCATGGCCTGCATAGTAACGTTTTAGTCGAGACTTTTCATTTCACAATTTAAATTGAGATTATGAGTTTGTATTAATTTTAGTGTATGTTTGTTAAGTACAATAAGTTAACTTATGTCTTATTTAGAGGACTTATAAGCTCTCAGTATTTAAATAAGTCTTATTTGGTTGCATGAGCTTATTTGAAAAGTCTGAGCTTATCTCAGATGCTACTATTACAAGCGTTTCAAATAAGCTCATGGAACTTTTTGATTTTATTCCTATTTTAACCTTTTTATTTTTTTAGAAAATTAAACTATTATTTCGTTAGGTATTAATTTTCTTTTTAATTTCACTACTTTATTAATTATTGGATGAATATCTAAGAATTATTTTAGTATTGTGAAATTATTATTATTATTATTATTAATTAATTAAATAAAATATATAGAATTATTTTAGTATTGTGCAATTATTATTATTATTATTATTATTATTATAGCTTGACTATAAATTGGCGTATAAATGAAATAAAAAAAAGATCTTTTCCCCAATCTGTTAAAAAAAGTATTTTGTAATTATTGAGAATTTTATATATATATATGTATATATATAACGAAATTGGTAATAGAAACAATAATAATTAAATTACAATTCTAGTATTATATAAAAATAAATTAAAAATATGGCATTGACACTATTGTTTTAAACATGTACTTTTGTGTAATTTTGTATTTTGAATCAGCTTATCAGCTAAATTTGCCAAACTTTTTTATTTAGATCAGCTAGCTTTTCATTTATCAGTCATCAGCTATAAGCTATCAGCTCTCAAATAACTTATCAGTTATCAGCTAGCTTATCAGCTTTGTCCGCCAAACATACCCTTAATGTAAAAACAAAAGTGTGTTGAGATTTTAATTTGTACGTTTTTGTCGAAATGTTTGGTCGTAAATATAAATCTCGGATTTTAGATCCAACTAGTTAGACATTTGTCCATTCCCACAAATGATCATATGCAAGTCACATGATTAATTTTGTCACGCCGATCATTATACTATAAACTTATTTCGTTTTTCAAATACTCTCAAATGTCTCGTCACAATGATGCCATTTCAGAAAAGCTTCACAACACGAACATTTTTAACCCAAAATTTTGCAATCGTTCACTTTCCAGCCAATAGGTTATAAGACGTAATAGCGACAGCAGCAATTTTTAGAATTTTTAAAAATAAATAAAAGTATTTTCGTAGTCGAATTATCAACAATCAAGTATAATTTAAAATAATAGAATATTAAATTTATATTTAAAAGTATTATGTTTGATTTTTATTTTTATATCTCATGCACATTTCACTAAAAGAGAGGGATCGATGAGGTTACACAGAATATTATTGATTATTAAAACATAAGGTCCATAATCCATATCCATAACCCATAACAAAAGTTCAACTTCACATACATAGAGCAGTCAAACCATGATATACCCAGATATTTCTTAAATATAGATGCTCCAAAACCAACTACACAAGCATAGACTCACACAACCCAGTTAAATTACAAGTTGCTTCATAAACTTACTGCGAACGCTTTCTCTTCTTGGCAAGATTCTCAAAAACCTGCTGCACATCTGCAGTTGTGATAGCCTTTGAAGGGTCGGATGATTCCTGAAAAGAAAAAAAAAGAAAAAAAATTAAATGTTCCTCGAATCAAAGAACAGAAAACGCAACGTCTTTGGGCATTTCAAGCATAGCAAATAGAGCTCCCAAAACATCGGGCTGGGCCCACTGGGCCAAATGGAAAATGGACCTGGTTAGCCAAAAACAATTCAAACCACCATTTTCGAAGGCTCACCGGCCCATTTCAGGCCTAGCCAAACACCGGGCCAGACGATGGGCCAGGCTAAAGATTGACCCCTCTAATAGCAAACATACCAGGAAGGAAAAGATCTCATTCTTCATGTCAGCAATCCCACTAAGTATCTCCATCTTCTCGACATGACCGAGATTATTGAGAAAGTTCAATTCGGCACCCTCTTGTTTCTGCATATTCTCACTTCTCCTCTGCTTCGCCATTCTCTCGTACTCGGCAATTGAATCCTCTTTGTCGGGCAAGAAGCTAATCCCCTTCTGGGCATACAAGTCTGAACATTTTTCGCATATACAGAGGATTTCTCGCCAGTTTTTAAAAAGAAACAACGGCTTGCTATTTTCGGCAGTTATGGGATTTCCAACTAGGTCTTCGATCATGCATTTGGTACTCGGGCCCGCAGCTTCAGTGTTGTTGCATTCCTTAAATACAACATCTACGTTGTTAACAGTTGCAGAATTAGTAGTATTGACTGGCGATACAGAATCTGTGTTTTTCGAAACAGCATTTTCGTCTAGAGTGTCGGGAGTAGTATCTGGTGCAGAGATGATATGAGGATAGTAATTCAAGAAAGAACAAACAGGTGCACAACCCTGACAGATAAAATCCATGTAAAGAGGCTCGCCTTCTTCATCTCTTGGAATCTATATGACAACAAAAAGAGAGAGACAGATGAGGAGAAGTTCAAATATATAGAACACGATATGAATAGTGTTATTAGGTCAAACCTCAAGGGCAATCTTTGTAACTAAATAAAATTCAAAACCCATCTTCACATTTATAAAAAGACAAAAACTTGTGTACACCCGCCTAATGGAGTACATTCCGGAAGGCAGGCCTTAATCTTAGTTTTTAGTTTTTCTTTTTAGTTTTTTATTTGGTTTAGCTTTTCTTAAGTTTTTTTTTTTTTTTTTTAGTTTTTTACAGTTTTTTTAGATTTTCATTTTTTTTAAAAGGTTTTTAGTTTTTCTTTTTCATTTTAGGCCTTGTTTGGTTTAAGACTCAGAATACTGGATTCGGGACTCCGACTCACAATCCCCATTTGTTCTGCGACTTAAAATTTCAATACTCAACCAAAATTTCTTACACGTAACCCCTACCATCCTATTCACACACTCATCTTTTTTATCCTATCAACATTACATTTAAATAATTAAATACTACTAAATATAATATAATAATGCAACACCATTCCCTTTTCAAACATAATTTGACATCAAATACAATATAACAATACATCACCATCCACTTTTCAGAAATGATTTGACATCTACAGTGAAAAGTAAATTAACTTAAATGATTCTTAATTCTACAACAAACAAGTATTCTTTCTATTCACGGAGTTCTGAATACGAAGATTCAGGATCCCAACAAAATGCTAGTCCAAACAGGCACATATTAGAGTTCTTTTTTTAGGTAATTTTTTAGGGTTTTCTATTTTTTTTGTTACTTTTTAGAATTTTCTTTTATTATTTTAAAATTTAGTTTTAGGGGACCTTGCCTAACGGAGTGTGCCTCTTATAAAAATATTACAGGTAGCCCCTTCTTTATTTTAGCACTGAATCAAATCTCAACTTCTCAAACTCTGGGGTAATTTCGAATATTTTATCTTCCCAAAAGCAGAAAACCAGAAATGAAAAATATAGACACTACTAACCTTGTCACTAGGCTGAAGACCCATATGCTCCTCATGAAACCAGTCCTCACAAACACAACACTGAATCATCTCGACTTGTTCTTCGACATTAGGATCCGGGTAAAGCTGATCGCAAGTGCAGTACGTTCCTTTGAAATTATGGTTGTACTTATTCAATGAATTCTCTATATCTTTGCTTGCCGAAAGCTTACAGTAAAACTCCCCAAATTTTGAATTCCCACAATCACACCGGAAATTCCTTTTGGTCCATAGTTCCAAAATCTAGTTCAAAATATCAAACAGCAACAATCAAAATTCAATCCATGAGTAATTTATTTCTTAACAAAAATGCATATGAAAGGCATGAATGACATTCAATCTGGCAACTGAAATTAGAAAACATTCTACGTTCATAAATTACCAAATCCAGAGAAATGTTTGGCATGATAACATCACACGTACCTCATGGCCCTCATGGCAGGATAAAGAACAGGCTGTGCAAATCCCAGCATTCCCATCAGGTGTGCAGGTCAAACACGAGAAAATTGCTTGCCTCTTCAAATATCCTTTGGTGTACGTACATTCCTTACCCTCATCACCTCCCAGGACCAAATCTGCTTCCTTTAGAATGAATTTGTGTAAAACAACAATAACAATAATAATGGTAATAATAAAAATAATAATAATAATGATATTAAATAAACCCAACTGCCCGAATCAGAATTCAGGCAAATATGAAATCCTGCAATCCATTCCTCCAATCTCAAATTAGAAGCCACACAATCACTGTAATTACATTCTGCTTCATTTCTGACCATTAAACATTACAAGCCTCCACATCCTAGAGTTGCAGTTTCTAAAGAGCAATTGCACCATGAATTTACCCTCAACGCTTAATTTTTTTTCACCGCATTAAAATTAATAAGCATGTGGTCCCCTTGTAAATTTTAGAATCCCTAGAAACCACGAGTTGTCCCTGATTAATTATTCCCAGGAAAACGCCCAAAATTTGGATACGCTCAGATAACAAGCAATACATCAATGTATACATTTATATAGTAAATTATTTCAAGCAGAAATAAATTTAGAATTTCTGAAACTACATAAAGAAATTACTCACCAACTCCTCTTCTTCGACAGCTTTGAGGTAATCCCCGATTGAAATCGTGAGCTCAGCATCAACCTCGTCGTCAAACGCGTCAGACATTTTCTTAAAACCCTTGAACAGAAAGAACTGAAAATTTCACTCTATTTTGAATCAGAAATCCCATCCATATGCAATATAAAACTATTTAAAAAAAGGCAAACATAAATCTGTAGAAAATTTTGACATTGGTCTGTATCCACGGAAAGGGATCCTAGATGTAGATAGAGATTATCTTCGAGATTACGTTTAGATGGTAAAATAGAGTTCGAGTGTAAGTGATGAAGCTTCCAAATGTGTGTTAGGGTTCTTTTTATCTCTGTTAATAGTTGAAACGGCTTGATACGCATTTTATCTTGATATGTAAACGCAATATATTCTTTGGGTAACATGATGAATAATATTCTATTATTTATACAAAATACTTGTTTTGCAACTAAAATTTAGGAATGTATGGATATTTCCCGCAAAATCGAGGCTCCAATTTTGGAACACTACTAACAATCATAAAAACTATTGTGGGAGCGTCATTAAATGATTATGGTGCAGTACTACTTTTACATTATTTCACCATTTATAATTTAAAATTATCTAGTGATTGTAATTAAGGGGCAGTAATTTTTTTCTACTTTTCTAATATTAAATTAAAATTTTATTTTTTAAATAAATATTTATATTTTTGAGGTAAAAAAATATTTTATTTCAAATTTATATAAAAATTATTTTGAAAAGTATGATTATTTGCTGACGTAGTATGATTTTATAATTTTGATTGAAAATATGTTGTTTTGGTGTCAGAAAAATGACGATCACACGGCAGGTCAACTGACGGACGATTAAATACCATTTATTTTTAAAAAAGAAAATCTTTTGATCTGAGAATGGTGGAATATTTTTTTAAGAATAATTGATGAATTTCGAGAGTATAAATTGGTATGAAATTAACATGTAATAATTACACTTGCTTTAAAATAGTAATAATAATAATAATAATAATAATTACCCCTTAAACACTAGTATAATATATTTTGAATGTCTATTTATAAAGGATCGACTGACACGTGTTATTTTTTGGTGTTATGTAGTTGATTTGTCGAATTTTGAACCTTTAGAATTCTAATCAAACATAGGTTCGGAGATGACGTGTAGTGATGTGTAAAATCAAATGAATTATTAACAAAACAATCCCTAAGTAATCTATTCCAAGTGTCATCTTATGAAAGATCGACTGACACATGTAATTTTATGGTATTATGCATGTCGATTTGCCAAATTCTGGAGTTTTGGAGTTCTATCAGATATAGGTTCCGAGATGACGTGTATGTTGATGTGTGAAAATTTGTCAAATTATGGACCTTTGCAGTCTTAATCAAACCTAGGCTCGAAGTTGTCATGCGAAATCAGCTAAATTACCGATTAAAATTTGTCAAATTCTATATTTTTTAAATCTTAATCAAACCTAGGTTCGAAGATGATGTGTAAAATCAGCTAAATTATCAATAAATAAAAAAAAAACTCCATGAGTAATCTATTTGTGTCTGCTATGCATGTAAATTTGTCAAGTTTTGGAGTATTAATCAAAGTTTTGTTGAAGTGTGAAATCAGTTGAATTGTCAATTTAAAAAAAAAAAAAAAAAACTCAATTAGATGCTTCCATCACAAATCAAACCCGCAACATGTCGCGTCATCTTCTTCCAAGGGTGACAACCAAATAGTTGGGCCAACTGTTATTTAGTACCAATGGTTCTCAACAAAATTTTATTGTACTATTTCTTCTCATAATTACTCTTGTCCCTATATAAATTAAAACTACCCCATAATCTTCACATAAATATAAAAGGGGGAAATTGTCAAATAGTACCCCAGGTGGAGGTCCATTTGTCAATTAGTCGTCCATCCAATTTTAAGTCAAATAGTCCAAAATTGTGATATGAATATACCACAATACCCCCACTATTAAAATAACTAATAATAATAACAATAAAAATAAAATGGGGCCACCTGCTGCCGCCACTTGTCGCCGCCGGAAAATTTTCCGGCGAGATTTTTTTTTTGCCCAACAAATATAAAGTTAGCCGGTCGCCACCTGCCGCCGCCGGAATTTTTTTCCGATCACATTTTCTTTTCCTGATCATCTGAAAATATTTTCCGGCTGCCGGAATTTATTTTCGACATTTTTATTTCTACCCACAATTTTTTACTGTGTGTTTGAATTTCTTACTACATGTCCATGGAGTCAGTGCAGTCAATTTTTTTTCAACCTAGTTATTTTTCTTGCTATATGTTTGAGTTTTTTACTATATGTATGTATTTCTTACTATATGTGCAAACATTTCTTACTGTATGTCCAAACATTTTTTACTTAATGTCCAAAAAATAATTCGGGTCACCGGAAATATTTCTTACTATATGTCTGAATTTCTTACTATATGTAACAGATTTTTTATTTTATATCCAAAAATTCATACTTGATGACAAAAGTATTTTATTTGATTGCAAAAGTTTCTTGCTTTGATGTGCAAATGTTGTTATGTATTTATTACTTATTACACACTTTTTTTTACTTATTACACACTTTTGTTTTGCCAAAAAAATAGAAAAAAAAATCTTGCTTAATAGCAAATTATTATTATGTATTTCCTTGTTTAATACAAATTATATATTATTTTATAGTGAAGTTTCATACTTTGTGTTCAAGAAATTAATAAAGTTCCTTTAAAGTAAGAAAGTTTATTATTTTATATTCGAAAAAGTAGGAAAAGTTCTTATTTTATAGTGAAATTTCTTACTTTATTTTTTAAAATAAATATATTTTTAATTTATGTTCAAAAATAAAAAGAAAAAATCTTACTTTGTAGTGAAAATCTCATATTTTATGTATGAAAAAGTAAGAAAATCTATATATATATATATATATATATATATATATATATATATATATATAAAGGCTAGCGTTTTATAAATAGTAGCCTGAAAGTTTTCCTGCCAAAATATGTTCCTAAATTGGGTAACATTTTAAGGAAAGTTTCAATCATTAATTTAATTACTAAATAAATACTTATGGTTATAGATATTATTTAATTACTTACCAAATAATTGGATAATGATTTGAGATAGGTAAGGATGTTTCTAAAACCATAATTCCCTATATACATATTGTTTCTAAAATATATTTCTAAAATATATTGATATAAATATTAAATTAATTAATATCTATCATTATAATAATTACATTACATTTTAGGGTAGATATTACATTATATTGTGTTTATCATTTTTCTTAGTAGGATAATCCATATTTCACAGTTTTTGTAGTTGATCTATAGAATATATTTATGTATTCTTAAAAATAAAATATATATATATATATATATGTTTTATAAATAGTATATACAACATTTCCCCGCCAAAAGTGTGTTTCTAAATTATAAATGTTCTATTTATGTTTTGAAACTTGCCCCATACACTGACCCGAACTGGCATACCGGTTACCAGGTTACTGAGTCAACAGTCGGGTCATCGAGTCAATTACTTACCCAGGCAAAAAATAATAAAAATATAAATCTATTTTTTTGTAACTTAAAGGTAAATTAAATAACTTTATATACATATAAATTACATTTAAAATGTCATAAAAAAACATTCATATTTTTAAGAACATAAATATATTATTCTTCAAACATATCAATTTATATATTAAATTTTCAAATATTATAAAGACAATGTGAAAAAACCAAGAAAGTTAATATATGAATTGATATGTTTAAAGGATAATATTTTTATGTTCATTGAAACATATGAATGTCTATTTATGACTTATCAAATTTCCAAATATTATAAAGAGGAAGTGGAAAAAAATCAAAAAAATGAATAAATAACAAAGTTAATCTTATTAATATGATTATATAGGCTTAGAGATATATAAGTGAATATAAAGAAATGACAATAAGTTTTCAATTATGTAGAAAAAAGTAAACTTTTTAATAAAGAGAAAAAAAGAAGAAGAAGAATGCCTGCATAATTTTTACAGTATTGAGTACCGATAAAAAGAGTTGTTGCGTACTATTTTTACAACCTTCGGTGCCGATAAAAAAATTTATCATGTAATTATTTTGTGTATCACATCGAATTTAAACAAGTTGTTTGGATTGGAAAGGTTACTATAATTAATGGTTTAAGGATAACAAGAAATTCAGTTTCAAATTAATGGTTTGTTCGAACCGCGGGTCAGCAATTGATGCTTGGCCAGCCCAAGTAGCCGGGTCTAAAGCGGGCTGACTGTGAAACAGTTTATTAAACCGACTCCCATCAGGCAGTGCTTCAGTTTAGCCGGGTTTCGAGTCAATCCGTCGGGTTTGGCCGGGGCGAGTATAAAATAGTGATTCTTATGTTTATTATTAAACTTCAGAAACTATTAAATATTAGTTTAAATTTAAATTTCTCAATATATACATTGCAATTATTTTTATTGAAATCTTCATAATTGCTTCATAATATTCAATAATAATCAAATCAATTAAATTGAATTTTCTATTGAGACTATTAAATTGTGATTTAAATATTTCTTATCTATAATATAACGAAAGTAAGAGTAAATCTATTTCTTTTACTGTGATGACAAGTAATATTAGAAATGCGTGTTGATCATAAAATTAGCCAAAATTTAAATCAGGTTATTATTATTATTATTGTGAAAAATTTTCATGATTCATTTTTATTATTTAAGATCTACTTGAATGAGATTATTAAAGAAGTTAAGATAACTGGTAGATGGTAGTTGATTGTAAAATTTTGTTAGGCAATATGTGATTGAAGATTGATTTAGCAATATAAACATTAACGAGTGATATACAACTAATATACATAAAAAGCAAGAAAAATATAAAACAATAATAAATATAGATTTCTAAGAAAATATATTAAAAAAAAAAAGAAAAAAGACGATACCAAAATATTATATTGATAAATAAGAATCTCCTTATGTCTGAAAATAACACTTATGTAAAACTATAAATTAACATATTAGCATATAAAAAATTATGAAGGAAAAAAATTATTTAATCAACTATTAACTGATTAGAGAAAACTACAATTTGTAACTTTTTTCGAAATAGACCTTTTTAAGTCTCAACTATCAGAAGCTTATTAAAAACTTTTACGAAATGTATAAATTTGTTGATTAAGGGTGAATAAACAATCGCTCAACGAAGCGGATAAGTAAGAATACCCTAAAGTGAAAGATGTATCACTTTTCATAGATCTAAATTTATATAGTCTTACGCATTTTGAAGCACTAATTTGCGCGTTAGAGAGATTTCACCGGAAAACTCTCTGGTCCTCTTTCTAACCTCATTTCTTGATGCAGATTCTCAAGCATAAGACGGAACACAGTGGTTCAAATATCTTGCTCGACCAAATGACGTCGTATGTGGTAAAATCTGAAGTTAAGGTGTGAGTAAGATGGTGGACCTTGATTGAATCCGACGTAATCTGGCGACGGATCAGAACTACACGACAGCATCAAACATAATTGGCGTGGTTAAGGTTTGGAGGCAACAACTCAGACAGTCTCGAAAATATGAAAGAGCCCAGAATATTTAATTTGCTAGAGCTTCTGTATGTAAACTCATAATCAATACATACTCAAATAATGTCATACACTTCAATTTAAAACTTATTGATGTCGGCGTGTTTTTGTCCTATTGGAATAATGATGAACAATTAGTTACGAGATTTTATATGACTTCCACACGAAAAGTGAAAATCTGGTAATTTAATACTCATATGAGATTTAAAATTATTTTAAAAACCTATATATATTTTATGGTATTAAACAGATAAATGTTTAAAAAATAAATATATTAATTCAGTCCTTATTTTTAGTATTTTTTTTTCTTTTCGCTTTTGGCATAATTTCATATCTATTTGACAATTAAAACGACAACGTGCTACATTCTAAATTTAAACAAGCAAAATTTATTATTTTCAATAAATTGATTCTTCTTAACCAGTCCCTCCAATTCATATTAAATATCGCTTTAGAAGTTTGGTTTTGTTGAAAATTAATTGTCATTTTAGAACTTTTTAATACTTTCTTCCAAATTGTATTCTAATTAATTTAGGAAACTAATACTAACTTATGATAGTATATAATAGTAAGATGGTTTTGAGGAAAGAGGGTGAGAGATTAATTAGGAATGTCATTAATTAATTAAGGTGTATTATTCAATATTTTATATTTCTTATTTTTTGACATAAATTAAAAAAATGACAATTAAAAATAAACGAATGGAGTATGTTTTAATAAATTTGTAATTGGAAGGGTTTAGGCATTACGTGGATATGAATTCAATAACTCTTTTACTTTCATAATCTTAATGAATGAGTATAATCAAATATTTGAAAATTATGAAGTATGAAAAATCGAGACAGGTGCATGATTTGAACTGATAATATGATATAATGTCATTCTAGAGGACAGGACTAAATATTATAAATATTATTTAAGAAATATGAATAAATAAATTATATTACTTCACAAAAATATGTTTAATATAGATAAATATGACTTATATAAAAATACTCAAATTTATAGATTTAGAATTCAGATGTGTGGTGATTTTAACTTCGATTAGTTCAAAGTTCGACTACAAGAAAATAATTTTACCTATAAAAGTTGTTAGTAAAAACTAGTGTTCTAAAAATCGTTAGGCGGCTTCTAGGCGCCAGGCCAGTGCCTAGCGCCTAGGCGGGACCTAGAATTTTAGAATAAATACCCTGATTTACAACATCATATCCAACCATTATAATTCAACTTACTACCTGCTACACAATAAAATCTATGACAATTCAAAACTAAAAGTAATGATCACAAGTTACAATTTACAAGTTTAAAACTATTGTTCAATTCAAAGTTCAAAACAACATAGATCCATAAGTTCATTAGTCAAATAACAATACCATAGCATACATTACAAAATAATCAAAAAATAGGCCCAAAATTGACTTCATTTTAGGCCAAAAAATTTTAAAAAAAAAAACTGTCCTGGCGCCTAGGCGCCGACTTGGGCGCCCGACGATTTCTTTGGCCAATTTTCGAAAATCGTAGGCGGATTGGTGGCGCCTAGCGCTTAGGCGGGCGCGTAGGGCGATTTTTATAACAGAGGTAAAAACTATGAAATTGACAATTTCAGGTAAAATTATTATCGATAATATTTACAATGAAAATCTAAAATTGTTAGTAAATACTTACAACGTTTTGTCAGTTAGTTGCAAGTTTTTTAATGATTTTGCAGCATTTGGTCGATATAATTTGAGAAACAATATATTTTAGTCTATCATTATAACATTAAATTGTACAAATATTATCACTTATAACACAGAGTTCAACATACAGAGCAAATGCATCGTATGAGTTAAACACCCATAACTTAATCCATTTAAAAAGAAAGAAAAAAAACTTGCAAACATGTTCTTCGGTCACTAAAATCGAGAACATAAGCCCTATATGTAGTGGACAATCTGATCACTTGAGCTAACCCACTTTATCGACTATGTAACGATTTATCTTTGATCTGTTTGAATACACACACACACACACACACACATACATACATACATACATACATACATACATACATACATACATACATACATACATATATATATATATATATATATATATATATATTATGTTCTATTAATAATTCAATATTATTATTCTCACATTGATTGTACTAATACAAAATCATCACATTTCGTACGTGCATCGCACGGGTTAAGTACTGGTTTCTTATTAAAAATTTCTTACTTTATAGTTAGGTTTCTAACTTTATATTTGCTGGGCAAAAAAAAATATATTCTCGCCGGAAAATTTTCCGGCGGTGGGGGTGGCCGGCGGGAGGTGGTGGTGTATTGTTTATTGATATTATTATTATTATATTATTATTAGGGGTAACTAATATATTTTTATTAGGGCTGAGCACGGGACTAGAAAATACCCGAAATGTACCGAGTTTTGAATCGAACCATAACGGAATCAAAAAATTTCCGTTGACCATTGACCAATCTCCCAAACTGAAACCGTCCCGAATTTTTTTTACGGGACGGGTCCTGGAGATTTTTTAAAATCCCCTTAAAACCTCTGCTACCGAACCGAGAACCGATACTAGAACCGATTTATAATTGTATTAAATTAGATTATAAATCTCATTTATATTTCGATAGTTAATAAGTAAAATATTATTTTTATTAATCTTGTAATTTTAATTTACGATTATAATTTGAGCGTAAAACGGAGATTTATCTGGAAAACTGAACTAAACCGTACCATAACCGAAAAAGAACTGTTGACTTTGGTTTTTTCTCCGAAGCGAACCGTACCAAAAAAATAATGGGTACGATTCTGGAGATTTTCAAATATTTCGAACTCAACCGGAGCCCGTGCTCACCCCTAACTTTTATATGGGGCAATTGCCCAAATACTACATAGGAAAAAAGTATTTTTTGTCCAAATACCTATGGACTTAATTATACAAAATGTCAAATAATCCAAACCATAAATATACAATTACAAAGTTACCCCTAATAATAATATAATAATAATATAATATCAATAAACAATACACCACCACCTCCCGCCGGCCACCCCCACCGCCGGAAAATTTTCCGGCGAGAATATATTTTTTTTTGCCCAGCAAATATAAAGTTAGAAACCTAACTATAAAGTAAAGAAATTTTTAATAAGAAACCAGTACTTAACCCGTGCGATGCACGTACGAAATGTGAATGAATTTGTGTTAGTACAATCAATGTGAGAATAATAATATTGAATTATTAATAGAACATAATATTATATATATTATATATATATATATATTATATGTATGTATGTATATAGTATGTATGTATGTATGTATGTATGTATGTATGTATGTGTGTGTGTGTGTGTGTGTGTGTATTCAAACAGATCAAAGATAAATCGTTACATAGTCGATAAAGTGGGTTAGCTCAAGTGATCAGATTGTCCACTACATATAGGGCTTATGTTCTCGAT
>BMAC01000046.1:2226458-2240102 GCA_014905375.1 Phtheirospermum japonicum | reverse complement strand
TTTTTGAGATTTTATAATCTCACTTTTATTATAATTTTAGCCAATAAAAAACAAAAAAAAAACTACCAAATAAAAAAGGTATTCAAAAAAAGAGGTTTTGGGTCACAAAATTAATTGAGAACTTTTGTAATTTTTTAGATTTGTTTTATATTTATTATAGTAGACTGCTTTTTGAAATTTCAATAATTTTTTTTAAAATTCCAAATAATATAAATAAGTTACGAAAACTTATTATTTAGAAAGTTTGTACAATATCTACTTAAAAATTACCAACAAATGTAATATAAACATGTAAATATATTTTATTTGACAAGGAATACCCCACATTGTACATGATACAACACATCTCATATTCAATAGTGGGGTTACTCGTACGATACGTTGAAATGGTAATGATATTAGTTCGAAACACTGGTAAGAGATTAATATAATAATTTAATATCACAAATAATTTGTATTTTAGTTTTTGAAATATTTATATTGGAATGGAGTACCAATATGTTATGACATGAGAATACGACATTCATATTCCTTTTGAATTACATGTGTTTTAAGATATTCTTATTTTTGTAACTATCACAAAATTATAAAAAGTATCATTCTATAGTGTAAATTACGGGACAACTTTGTGTCAAAAATCAATAGTAAAAGAGTCAAAAATGGTTGAAAATTATTCTTTGCGAGAACCATATCGTTTGTATTAATAAATATATATTTATCAAGTTGGTAATGCATTCTCGAATTTTGCGTAACACGCGGATCCTATACTAATACGATTAATAATAAACAATACATGAATTGGTGAATTATGATTTTTTTAAAATAATTAATTATTTAATAACATTATTTATATTAAAAAAAAGTTATATCCACTATTTCTCATTTTGGAATAATATCAGTAAAGACCGGATTTTCTGTTTGAAACATACCCAATTACCACCTAATGTGTTCGATCTTTTAAAAGAGAATCTTAGGGCTACGTTTGGTTGAGGATTCTTAAACCCCGAATCCAGATTTTCATTCTTAAAAAATCAAGTTTTTTTTTAAATATCAATTATACACCACACATATTTATCTATATAATTTAAAATTTAAAATAATAAAGTATTTTTTTTCAATTAACTTTTCGAATATGTACATTTATAATTTTATTTTTATATATACAATTGGGGCATCAAATCATAGAGATCGGATAAATAATTAATTTGATATATTATTCATCTAAAATAGATAGGAAATGGGAGTATTATGACAATGTGAAGTTTTAAGTATACTAGTATTGTACCCGTACATTACACAATAATTTCTTATTTATTTTTTATCTCATATAAAAATGATTGGGTTTGAACGTATTAAATGATTTAAATAAGTTAGTGTATATGTGTATATTTAAGTATTAATACATATATATACATATACATATACATATACATATATATACATATACATATACATATACATATATATATATATATAGGAATTAGATCCAATGAGTCCAATTATTAAAATGAGTACGTAGGACCAAATCTCAGTCACTCATTAGGTTTAGATCAAATGGATATAAATTGGATGGAGCATGGTCGACTAATAAATATATAGCATGTGCTATTGTATAATTGTACTACTAACTATGCATCATCGGAATTGTAAATGTGCATTAACAAACTATTAAATGTGCGGTAAAACTGTTGGAAATTGGCTTGGAGAAACATGACATATAATGCAAACATCGTTGTTATTCTAATAATGTATCAATGTCCTTCTAAATGTGCAATAACATGCGTCTAAATGTGCAGGAATTTCAATTTTTTATTATTTATTTTTTCGAAATAATTTCAATTAGAATTTTTAAATGTACAAGTTTGTTGGGAAAGTGGTATGAGTATTATTCCTTAGATCGTAAGGAATAATATGGTGTAATTTATTTTGAAACTATTTATATTTATTGAGACTTATGGAGAGATTTCAATAGAGAAGAATTATTAATTGAGAAGAGAGAGATATATAAATGATATAATTTATATTAGTTAATAATATTAATGTTCATTTAAATGTTAATTGATGTATATTTAAAAACTTATTCATGCATATTTTTTAGAAAGACACGTATGTATTTGTCACCCAAACTAATTTATATCCATTGGATCTAATGTATTGAATGGCGGTGATTTGGCCCTACGGACTCATTATAAGAAGTGGACCCATTGGATTCACTCCATATATATATATATATATATATATGGGGCAACACTCTTGTTTGGCCGGACGGATCATCCGTTAGGCCAAAATTTTATATGAATACTTTATAGTGCAAAAATCAATACATTATAATAAAAAACCAACACATCATGGTACAAAAACATTACAGTACAAAACCAATACATCACAACACGAGTCAGAGATTTATGAAAAACTAATACTTTACAGTACAAAAACCAATACAACACAGTACAAAAATTAATACATTAAAATATCGGGTCAGATGGCATAACGGGTCATGACCCATTAATTAGCCTAATACAAGTATTTGCCATATATATATATATATATATATAGGATTGGGTTCAAATGAGAACCCCGTCATTATATGTGAACCTAGGGACTAATCCTGGCCTTAGATCTAATATTGCACAGTGCAATTATATGTCCAGGTTCATTGTGCTTTTTACACAGTATTGTAGTGCTAAAATCAGTCCAGTTTTTAATTTAATTAATTATATATATATATTATATATATATATATATATATATATATATATATATATATATATATATATATATATTAGGTTTTAAAACATGCAATATGTATCTTAAATTGTAGATCTTGAGAATGTGATTAATTTGATATATATTTCATTCAAAACGAATAAAATTTGAAAAAGTTATGGTTTGTTGAAGATTTGAGTTTCATTTCAAATTTTTGAATTTGCAGTTTATAGACGAAATTTGCAATGCTTTTTGTATACAATCGTAGTGTTTTTTTTTCTTAATCTATTGTGCTTTCCAAAGAACAATGTAGTGCTCTTTGTAAACGTTGATATATGTCCAAAATACCATTTTTAATTAATTAATACATTTTTTTTACATTATTACCATGCTGACATGTCATGATCTCAACCATCAAGATTATTCCAATCTAATGGTTAAGATGAGTCCCTAGGTTCACATATAATGACGGGTTCTCATTTGAACCCAACCCTATATATATATAATATATATATATATATATATATGATTAAGTTCAAATTAGAACCATGTTCCTATATGTGAACCTAGGGTCAATTATGGGCCTTAGATCTATTTAAATGAATTGATCAGATTTTTTGTGTATTTCCTTATTTATTAAAAGCATTATGATTGTATAATAAAAGCACTACTGTTGTATATAACTAAAAATAATAATAAAGCACTGTGATTGTATAATAAAAGCACTGCTGGTATATAATAAAAGCACTAGTTCGCATGTTCGCATATAATTACATGGTTCTATTTGAACCCACCCCTATATATATATATATATATATATATATATATATATATATATATATATATCCACCCTTATTAGTGAACCTAAGGATAATACTCACCAATAACGAAATCAGATTAATGATCATAATTAATAGATGATTTTGAGTTGACTTCAAGCATATTGGAGTATAATTGTTTTGTTTTTTTTACTTCTTTCCAATTTTAGAGGTGATTTCAAGCATAATTAATAGATGATTTATTTCAAATTAAAAGATAATCTCAAGCATAATTAATAGATAATTTCTAATTAATAGATTCCATTTTATCATCCAATTTATTTTCATTCGTTTCCATCTTTTCTACTACATTCTCACATGTTTCCATTTTATTTTCATACTGATCATTGATTTCTAATTGCATATTTCTGAGTATAGAGTTCATATTCATTTGCATTTTTCTGAGTATACCTTTAATATGCATTTGTATTTTCAACATTATTCATGTTATATAACTAATCACAATTATACGCACGCGCGCGCGCGCACACACACACACACACACATATATATATATATATATGTGTGTGTGTGTGTGTGTGTGCGTGTGTGTGTGCGCGCAATAATTTATGGTGCTCTGATATACTAAATAAAAGTGATTTGTACATATGTTGTATTATGTTTTATTATATTTAAGGGCCGTGCTTTTATACAGTTTTGGTTCTTTTGTTTTGTTTTACTTAATCAATCCCAATATTTTGTCATAACAAATTTTGCTCAAACGTCTACCTCATCCCTTTTTTTTTTGGGATATTATCCCCTAATTTCACACACAATTAACACAAAAGAATAAAAAATAAAAGGGCAACACTCTTGTCTGGCCGCACTAACGGATCATCCTCCAGGTCAAGATTTTATGTCAATACATTATAATACAAAAATCAATACATTACAGTAAAAAACCAGTACATCATAGTATAAAAATCAATACTTTATAGCACCGGTAAGAGATTTATGAAAATCAATACTTTTGAGTATAAAAACCAATACATTCTCGTATCGGGTTAGATGATCCAATGGATCATGACCCGTCAATCTGGCCTAACGCAAGTGTTTGCCAAAATAAAAATGGTTTGAGCACGAAAAAAAACAGTATATTAACCCCTCAGTGAACGGGTAACATGCATTGTCCTCTTGCCAACCGTATGTCCAGTGGCTAAAATATCAACCACATTACCGATGTGCATGTCATCAATTCGGTTCATTCAGTTTACATTGCGCCTTTTCAGATCATCCGGCTTATCTCAATATTGTATTTACGTTACATTGTTGTTATAAAAATGGCTTGCCATTCACAAACACATTACACAGTAATAAGAATTGATACTACAAAAAGCACTGCACACATAATTTGAAAGCACTGTAAAGCACAGACTTTGCAAGTAACTGTAAACATGTCATTTGAAAGCAATGTCAAATACATATATTGAAAGCACTGTCAAATACATATATTGAAAGCACTGTACAAATACCTTTGAAATCACTATACACATACCCTCCATGCAGTGTACACCTAATTTGAAAGCACCATACACATTCTTTCGAAGTACTATACACATTACCTTGAAAGCACTATAAACATACATTGAAAACACTATACGCATACTTTGAAAGTACCGTACACATATTCGTAAGAACTCATAAAATACATCCATGTAAAACAAAAGCATTGTACACACACTTGGAAATCACTAAACACAATTCATAAATTAATTCTATTTATGTAGTTCAAGTACATTACTAATCCCTAATTAATCTCATTACTCACTGGTTTAAACAATCTGTGTGCACACATCAAATACAGTACTGTACAAATCACAATAAGGCACGAAATACTTACCACAAAGCATTAGGGATACATAAAGAAAGCAATACACATCCAGAAATATGTTACACATCATTATGAAGTACTCTTTCATTACCAAACACATACAACCCATGGCTCATACAACTTCAAATAAATGACTGGAAGAATCATAAAAAAAAAAGCACCACTATGCTCATAAGAAAATATTACACATGCAAAATTAGGATCCACATCATCATTGAATAACATATATTATAAAACACATAGAACAACAATCTCATGGGTTTACATACATTTATTTTTAAAGCCCAAATAACGCACTAGTTATCCAAAAAATAAAAGCATTGTTAGAGCTCACAAATATCAAATATGTTGACCAAGTCTATGTTTGATAATAAAGAATTTTTGCAAAGAATGTAATCATTCAATTAAATGAATAACATACATCTCACTACCTGTTGGTGCATTTCTTCTAATTTATCAGATGTGGTTGTTGTATCTGATAAACTCTTTGAGCTCAGCTTCAGATTTTCTTCAATATATGTAAATATTTATCTCGAGTACAAAATCAAGGAATCTGCTCTTCTCTATTGAGCCGGAAAAGCAATATGTGAATTACAAGATAAGATAATTTTTCTTCCGCTTCATTACATCAGCTAAAGCATATAATATTTTTCTAACATGAATTTAGAAACAAAATTCAGATGATTCGAACAGTTACCAAACCAATAAGTTACTTTTTTTAAAGTTGCATGCCTGAATTCTATCGAAAATAAATGATTTTCATGAAAATAGAATTATTTTGAAGATAAATCTTAAAGATTTTTATTGCAGATATTAAGAATTATAGGGTTCAAATGTTTAGAGAACAAATAATATTCGAGTTTGGAATCATACCTTCTGCTTCATTCGTCGCTGCACGTCGGTGATCTCTAGACCGATGTCTACCATTTTCCATCAAAAATCTCCAAGTAATTGGTTGCTTATCGTCATTTCTCTGAAAACTCTTATTTCCTATCGGACTGCTCTCTTTTTGCATAAATGGTTAGAGAATTATTGTGGTGAAGGGTTTTGGTAAGTCACGTTTCTTATGGGATGGCTGGATTTCTACAACTTGCATTGGGTCTAATTTGACCTTTTCAAATACACAGTTGCAATAAATAATAATCATTAGATGAGATGAATTGATGGTGTAGATTAGTCCTTAAGTTCACAAATAAGTGTGCAATTCTAATTTGAACCAAATTCTCTCTCTCTCTCTCTCTCTCTCTCTCTCTCTAGGGGTGGGTTCCAATGAGAATCCTCCCTTATTTGCGAACCTGCGAACTAGTGCTTTTATTATATAATCCCTAATGTTTTTATTAGATAGATAGATAGATAGATATATCAAAAAGACACAATATGAGTGACAATAGAACTCTTTTATCAATTGAACAATGAATGCATTTTTTATATCTATCATTTTTTCGTGCATATTCATCAAAAGATAAATCTTTTATCAAATAATTGAAATATGCCTATCAATCACTTTATCTTTCGATGAATATGCCCAAATAATTGAGATAATGACTGGAATTATTAATTTCTAATAAAAATATGATATATTTTGGATTTTTATGAGTATGTAAATAAAATTATTAATAATTTTAATTTAAATACTAAAATATAAAATTAGTTAATAATAATAATAATAAAGATATAGTGATTAGACATTGGTACAGTGAAACATTAATCTACGTATAATCAAAGTTATTTCACTGACACATTAATAGTAATAATAAAAAATATGCAACAAATATTTTATATATTTAATTAATATTTAAATTAGACTTGTATGATGATATTCAAAGTTATGTTTCATTTGAATTTATATATTTGATATGTTTAACAAAATATAAATTAAATATTTTTCAAAATAATGAAAAATAAATTTCAAAATATTTTAAAACTGGATAAAGTTATAACTAAAATATAAATATTTATTTTACTATATGATTGAGTTTTACATTTAATATGTCTATACAATTGAACCAAAATTAACATATATCTATTGTAATTGTCTAATTATATTTTAAAAATCAATATCAATATTTAAAAAATAATAAAACAAATATAAAGTTATAAACATAATTATAAAACATATGGATATAATATGAAAAAATAAAATTAGTTAAACTAAGTATTTATAATTTCTTTGATGATTTATAATCTATTTTTGTTATAATTATCTATTAAAACTATTACATTAGATGATTATAATTTATTTATTTGATTCCCTCATGCATTTTTTATTATTTTTTTCATCAAAGAAATGTATAAATGTAATTATATTTGCATTAACTCATAATTTAATATTGATAATTAATTACTTTATTATCAAACTTATTAAATTTTATATATATATATATATATATATATATATATATATATATATAGAGAGAGAGAGAGAGAGAGAGAGAGAGAGAGAGAGAGAGAGAGAGAGAGAAAATACTAAGTTGCACGTAGCTACTTTCAAAATACTATATATTGTGTTTACGACTAGCACTATTAATAATTAATAATAAACTACTAATTTTTATATATTTAATGAAAATTTGTGTAAACGTATATTTTTAACATTTTATATATTATAAGATTATTGTATAGCAAAATAATCTTTCTATATAGTTGACTTTAATATAATTTTAATATAAATTATATTATATTCAAAGTTCTTTCAATGATACATGTCCTTCGTTGCTCAAAATTTACAATGACAATATCAATTTATAATTATATTTGTACAAATTGATGAAATAAAAAATATTAATAGAATATTGATTTATCAAATTTATAATAACTTGTTAAATTAATATCTAAGATAATCCATATGGACCTATAAGAATGTGAAAATAATCAATTAAAACCAAAGACTATTTAAATAAATAGATAAAATTATGATTATACTTCATTTCACTCATAACTTATGTATAACCAATTCGATTTCCGTCCACTAAGCAGCTTAATGTGTCTAGTCTAGTGTGACATTTGGCTGATGCATCTTTCCTCTATTTATTTGGACAAAAACATTTTGTTCTAAATCATTAATATTAATAAATAAACTATGAATATTTTATAAAAAATACACATTAGAGGGTTTAATAGACGGATATACTTGACTAGAGTAGATTTGTCCTTATTTTTATTAGCTTTTTAGTTCGTTTTTCTATTTATTTTTGGTATAAGTTGGACGATTTAAGCGTAATTCCGTATTTTTATAGTTCTGACTTATTTTACCGTATTTTAATCGTAATTGATGAAAATATGTGATATTTCGTTGTTTTCACCTTACAACTAAGTAACCGGAAGAGTTCAGCGCGTAATAGATGAAGTTCGATGATCAAGAATAGGAGAACGAGCTTTCCGGTGAAACGAGTAGCAAAGGATCGAGAGACGGAGACAGACGCTCTGTCGCGTCGACTGACGCGACCGTCGACGCTCCGTCGATGCGAGCCATGATCCGCGTCAGTCGACGCACCATCGACGCAACTTGCTGATGCATCGACTGAAAGAGCGTCAGTCGGCGCACCGTCGACGCAACTTGCTGAAGCGTCGACTGAAGAAGCGTCAGTCGACGCAATTTTCTGAAGTGTCGATCCATGACCGCGTCAGTCGACGCACCTGTCCAGCCTACGCGCACGCCCAGGAAGGACCGACGCCGAGCACCAGCACGCGTCAGTCGACGCACCGTCGCGACGGCCTAGAATTCGGATTTTAGGGTTTCTTGTGCGCCAAGACTTGCAATATCTATATAAACCCTCCTTATTTCAGATTTTTGGAGAACACACGACCCCCTAGGGTATTTTAGCTGATAATAAACATAATTCCACATCTCATAACGAAATTTGAAGACGGAAATCAAGGATCGAAGAACAACGCGTCCAAAACATTGAATTCGCGTTCGGGATTCAATCTTCGCCCAAGATCGACGTGCAACTCCGGAATAGCTGGAGCTTCTCATTACTTTTAGTAGTTACAATAAGTTTTCTAAACTCTTATTTAATTTAGTAGTTAATTTCTAGTTTAATTATTAGTTTAATTCTTAGTTAATTCTAGTTTAATTAATTTAATCATTTTTATGCTTGGATATTGGATATTGGTTAATTTAGTTTACTTATGCGATTGATTTATGTTTAGTTATTCGTTCTTAGATTCATATGATAGATTGCTTAGTGATAATTTTTTATGTTCATGCTCTTAGATTCGTTAATTAGGTTTAGTTCATGGTTGCGTTCTATTGATAATTTAGTCATTGCTCGTAGTTGATAATATAGTTTAAAATAATTAGTTTAATTGGCCTTAGTTTAATTATTGCTTTAGTTTATAATGATCATTTCAATATCTTTTAAAACCCCAATTGTACATGTAATTTATTCTAGTTGGAAAATTGAGAAAAACATCCAAAAAACTGAATAGTTGTTTCCTCGAGAGATACGACTCGAGTCAAACTCATCACCCTACAGTTACCTCGTACTCTTGTGAGCAAACTGACGTGTTTTAAATTAATTTATTAAAAAGGGGTGCACAAAAGTTTGGATCAAAAATTTTGGCGCCGTTGTCAGGGAAGCAACGAGTAGGAATTAAAGATGTTTTTCGTTTTATTTTCTTTTTGATTTATTAGTTTATTTTTATATTTTTACTTGGTCTTTGCCATTTGGTACGTTGATGTATTGTTGAGTTTATTCAAGGAAGGCGATCACTTCAACGCGACCTTGTACCATTCATTGACAACATCCACCGTTCAAATCCACCGAGACCAAGACCCATTTTTATTCCCGAGGACGATTCCTCAACAGCAACTGATTTCGTTTGCGATCAAGCTTCTGACATTATGTTAGAATCAAATCCGATTCGAAACGGCGATTCACCACCGAGATCACCACCACGCCCCATGATTGCAAGACAAGATGCGGGTAGAAACGAGGGATTCGACCAGCAGCAAAACGTAATCGGTCACCAACCCAACATGGCGAATATGAGGCACAACAAAGAGATGAACAACAATGCTATTCGCCAACACAACATCGAGAATGTGGCAATTAGGAATGAAGATTTTCTGCAGCATAACGCGTATGCTAACAATCAAGGTCACGTGAATGATTGGTTGGAGAATCAAGATCTTGGTTACGAGCAAAATAACTTTGGAAGGAGATATGAGCGCGAGCACCATTACGCACATGACGACCACTATGAGAGAGCTAATGACCGAGTTAGGGAACCAAGGGGAGATCGAGCGCCTAGACAACGAGATTTGGCATGCCCGAAGGTTGTGCTTTATGGGTCTGCTATTGTTCTTGGCCCGACTGCAAGGGAAGTAGAAATTAAACCGCATCAAATTAATTTACTTCCGACTTTTCACGGAAATGCCCACGAAGACCCTTTAGCGTTTTTGAACTACTTTATCGATGAAGTAGGCAGATTTGTAGGTCATGGCCTAAACCGGGAGGAGATGCAAATGATTTGTTTCCCTTATAGCATGAAAGACAAGGCAAAGACATGGTTACTGTCCTTAGAACCAATGTCATTAATTGATTGGGAGATGATAAGCAAGAAGTTCCTAAATCAATACTATTCGGCACAAACAACGGGGCAAATTCGGAGGCAGATTGCTAACTTCGAACAAGTGGAGGGAGAATTATTTCATGAAACATGGGAGCGTTACAAATCACTTTTACAAGCATGCCCCCATCATAGCTATTCCCCCGAGATAATTAATCAGTTTTTCTTTGATGGTTTGTCGCCCATGGGGAAAAGCCAAGTTGAAATAGCAGCAGGAGGAGATTTTGGTGATTTAACGGCCCGCGAGGCAAAACGAGTATTGGAAAAACTGAGTGAAAAATCTAGAGAAACCGACTCTCGGCCTCGTAAATTGAAAGTTAATGAGATGTCCATCCCTGATCCTGACTTAGATGATGGCAAATTAGTCAAAGCAAAGTGCGAAGAGATATTTGAGGAGAAATTGGCAGCTTGGAAGGCCGAGCGGGCAAGCAAGGCCTCTTCGAAGAAGACTAATGCGATGTGTCACCAATGCGGATCCCCCGAACATTTAGCCGATATGTGCCCGTTCAACCACGAACAACGAGGGGACGTCAACGCCATCCAACACTATTCGAATCAACAACATTCGGGGCAGAGACCACCACACATGCAAGCACCACTACCACCGCCCCCGAATAATTTCCATGTGCAAGGGCAAACACCTACTACAGTTCAGTCGACTGATCAACTTTTAGTCTGGCAACAAAACCAAGTTGCCGAAACTATTCGGAACTGAGACAGCCTCACACATGTTCAGGAGGAAATGAAGGGAGTTCGAGACGATATGAAAGAATTGAGAACGATGATGGCTGAAATGGCCAAAAGAACTCTTGAGAATTCGTCAGGACTAAGAAGATTGGAGATAATGGTAGGACAATTGGCAACTGGCATGGCATCATTAAAGAAGGAGAAAAATACTCTTCCAAGCCAAACAGAACAAGCCTCAGCTATTCATGTGCTGAGAAGCGGAAAAGAGGTTGATAACGGCATCGAGCTAGAAAAGGAGGAAGACAAAAGGGAGGCCGAGACCCAACCACAAGAAGATGCAACCAATTCGGCTGATCTAATGCATAAATCTTCAAATCCAAATAATTCGAGGCCAACAGCAGCTGAAGACCCCATCGATTCCTTAAGTTCACCGCCCAAGAAGTTAACTGTTTATGATCATGTTCCCTTCCCAAGTCGCCTGCGTCCAGCAAAGGAAAATAAAATATTCATGGAGCTATATAATTTATTAAAAAATGTCAATATTAACCTCCCCCTACTAGAGGTGATAAAGACAATGCCGGTGTTTTTGAAGTTTTTCAAAGATCTAGCATCAAAGGAAAGGCGTTTGGCTACAAATCAACATGTGGCTTTGATAAGAGAGGTGAGTGATATTTTTAAGCAACCATTGCCACCTAAAGAGAAGGATCCCGGGAGTCTTTGTATAACTATCTCTCTCGGGAATGGAAAAACGGCAAGAGGGATGCTCGATCTTGGCGCTAGCATAAATTTGATGCCCCATTTGATTTACAAGGAATTGGCCTAGGACCGCTGAAGCCGACCACGATGAAATTACAATTGGCTGATAGAACGATAAGGCTACCCTTGGGGATTGTGGAGGATGTCTTAGTACAAGTAGACAAGCTAGTAGTTCCGGTCGATTTTGTCATTATGGATGTTGGTGACGTACAAAGCGAGAACCGAGAGCACAACATTTTATTAGGACGTCCATTCATGTCTACAACGCGTACGGTGATCGATGTAAACGAGGGGAGGGTGACTATGTCCGTATTGGGCGAAACGGTGATGTTTTCACTTTAAGATTTTCACAAGAGTCCTGCATCGTTTGTTAAGAACGATTGTTCTACTATTGATTTAGTAGATTCTTGCGCGAATGAGCTCTTGAGCATCGGCATGATTGAAGAGTTTGATAATGTAGGGGCATTTGAGGATGGATTGCCCATGAAGTTTGACGTGCCTAAAAATGAGCCAAAAGTGGAGTTGAGACCACAACGAGATCGTTCGACGTTTGAGCCAAGAGAAGAGACGAAGCTACCGCATAATTATTCAAGATGTGTTTCCCTCGACCCCTGCAAGAATTTTAAACGTACGAAGAAAAAGGACGAGGCTAATAGCAAGGATTGGATAAAGAAGAAGAAGAAGTCGAACGAAGTTTTTAACGAGAAGTTCAAGGTTGGTCAACTAGTGCTGTATAATTCCGATCGTAAGTTTGATCCAACCAATTTTGAAGTTTCATGGAGTGGACCGTTTTTAATAAAGGAGATGGATGAGTATGGTGTAGCCACACTGTACGATGAGAGAGAGAAATCAAGTTTCCAAGTCCACAAGCATCGACTTACGCCTTATTTCAAGGATTATATGAAGAATCGTGATCGTACCAAGAAGGAGTTCGTGGACCCACCACGAGCTAGGAACTGATCAAGCAAATTACGTCGAGCATATGACGTTAAATGTTGCGCTTCTTGGGAGGCAACACAAGAATTAGTTAGTTTTTATTTTATTTTATTTCTTTCTTTTTATATTGTGTCAATTGCCGTGGTACGTTTATGTGTGTGTTGATGTGCAGAAAATACGATAAATCGCTTATTCTGGACAACGGTTATATAGCGGAAGCTCGCTACCGCAAGGCCTTACCGCTAGTTCCACTCGAGGCGTTAACGATGACGATCAACCACTGAACCTACCGCTTACCGCATCAATCATGGATTACGATGATTTCGTCGATCGAGG
>BMAC01000046.1:2198288-2208742 GCA_014905375.1 Phtheirospermum japonicum | reverse complement strand
TATAATTTAATTAAATAAAGTGATCAAATTATTTTTGAGAAAAAAATGACAAATTTGATATTGTTGGACTTGGAATGAAAAAAATAATGAAAAAACGTAAAGAGAAAAAACTCATAATAAAAATTAAAATAACATATAAGTGATTATATATATATAATATTAATTCTTATTTTATAATGTTATATTATATATATATATATATAATATTATTGCTTATTATAATGTTAATTAGAGTATCTATCCTAATTATGTTAAGAAGATTCCTACATAATTAAAAAAAGAAACTAATCCTAGGTGAATCAAATCATCATTAATATTAATTATGGTATCTATCATAATTATATTAATAAAACTCCTACACAACTAAAAAAAGAAAATAATCCTACGTGGCATTCACTCATATTTTTTTCTCTGTCCAAACCTCTACTTTAATATATATATATATATATATATATATATATAATATATATATATATATATATATATATATATATATATATATATATATATATAGGGTTGGGTTCAAATAGAACCCAGTCAATATATGCGAACCTAGGGACCAATCCAATCCCTAGATTTTTTCGATCCAACGGGCATCTTTAATCCAAATATTGTGTTTTAATTATGGAAATTATTTTTTCACACGCTGGTCAACTTTTCTGTAGGGGCCAATTAGTCCAAATGAAAAAACCTTTCAAATCCCGCCCTTTATTTTCTTGCGTGATCATTGCACCGTGAAAATAGAAAAAATATCCTTCCTCCTTAACACAATATACATGCAAATATAGTTCTCCGGGAAGTGTGAAAAACATAAGAACTCGCTGCGAGCAGATACCACAGACGTCTTTTCTGAAATTTTCCTCTGCGTTTCTTGAAATAGAAAGCTGCTTTTTTTTTTATGAGGAACAACGGACGGCCAACGAAAGGCACTCGGCGGAAGGCACCCGACGCCGGATCAGGTACTTTTTTCCACCGTAAAAAATGGAGGAGATTTGCTGGTAACCCTAATTTCTGAATTCAGTTTTTTAAAAATCGTCCACAGTTTGATAAGTGGCTTTTATTGTTCTGAAAGCACTACGAATTGATGTGTGTCTTCGATTTTGATGGCGAAGCTCTATTACTTTTTTTTTTTTGCTAACATGTTCGCCCCCAAAAAATAGGGTTTGCCCACAATGCTTTTTAATCGGTTCTGTAGGTGCTTTTATATATTTTTGATGGGCCGAATTATAATTCAGAGTTCGCCATAAAATAAGTGGAAATATATGTGGGGGGGGAAGGGTGGCACGTGTGGGCGTGGACACGCGCGTGCGTGTGCCGCGTGTGTGTGTGAATGAATAACACATAAGAAGTTCACCTCAATTGATGGAAAAATCATTTGTAAATTATAGTATTATTTGTGCTACTTATAATTAAATCGAACATAAGTGAATTCTCAAGCTTTTCATGCTTTCAACCGAATAATGATCGTTATTGATAGATACAAACTAAACATTTATAATTCGTGAGATTTGTTAAAAAAAAAAAAGAAAATTCTACCTTATAAGCAAATTTCTAAGAAACCTTCATTTCCGCATAATACAAACTAAACGGCCTATTTCATGCAAGTAACGTATAGCATAGGAGATTCCCTAAAAAACTGGCGTGAAGATTGTATTTTAGGTAATTATCAAATTATTGTTCATCAACTCAAACGGATGAGCATAACAATTGTGGACGGTACAAGGAATAAATAGACACCATACTTAAAAATTGAAGAAGAAAAAAACAACATAACAATAATAAAAAAGCTGAGAAACTATTTGTAGAATGTTGAGGGTGAGTACTTAAACCACTTTTCAAAAATTAAGAAACACACGCACACGCACTTTCAAACTCTTTTTACTCACATATATGGGCTCGCAGGGGTGGATGTATTTGGGGGTCTGGGTGGCACGGTCCTTCCCCCATCAATTTTTTTTTTACTTTTATATATATATATATATAGTTATTAATTATAAAAAATAACTGAGTTTCTCTTAGTTTAAATAAAAAAGTGTATTAATTTCTACATTAGCTAATTTTGTTATTTAAAATTTTAAGCCCTAATCTTTAAATTTTTAGAAAAAGTGATGTAGAATGATTTTTTGGTGATATTTCATGAAGGTTTGAGCCTTGATGATTCTTGTTTTTTTATGAAATTTTGATATATTTTTTATACCAGTTTTTGGGAATACTTTATTAATTTGAGCATTTGGTTACTTACAATTCTTTTTGCCGACATATTAAATAAAGAAATAACAACGGCTATTGGTATTTAATTTACTTAAATTGCAGTCATTTGGTCTTAGAAATCATAATAGTATTAAAATTTCTAAAAGTTTAATTTCTTTTGAAATTAGTGTTACTTCTCCCGTGACAATAGAGTGTAAAAGAGTATTTTTCAAAATGACTTATGTAAAATAAAATTATATAATAGTATGAGAAATCAAATATTGCATAATTATTTTAGTTACAGATCTAGAGAAATAGTTGTATTTGATTATTAGCATGATAGAATTGTAAGTCGATTCCAAAATATGATAACTCAATTAGAATAATAGTAATATATTTTTCCTAAACCTTTTTTTAGATTTTATACTTGTTATTTAATGTGATAATTTTTTGAAGATAATTTTAATAAATAAAAAAATTATTGTGTCAGTGCCCACCAATAAATTTTCTTTTGTATCCACCTCTGTGAGATGGGGCATGCAAATGAATACAGTATAAGCCTTCCCATAGACTTATGGACCCAAATTAGTAGATATTTCTTGACAGAAAAATTATTTGTTTCCTAAGAAAATAAGTAAATGCCTAGTATTTAGAAGCACCAGAACTCCCAATTTTCAATTTAGTATAGCTAAAAATCATATTTATCAAAAAATCAAATATTCAAAACCACCGATTAGATCATATTGATAACGAATTTTTCTATAGAACCAGATAGGGTTCCATTACGGAGCCCTATATAACACATGTCATTCATCTTATCTCACCGTGCATTTATAAAAAAAAGGAAAAAAAAATAAAAAGAAAAAAAATGATTAAGGATTCAGATGAATGCCATATCATTCATAGGGCTCCATAATGGAGCCCTATCTGATTCTATAGAAGATTGATAACCCAACAAGATATACGTAACCAAAATATATTAATCGCATCCTAATCAACACCTAACAAAATACCGATTATACATTACAAATGAAAATTAAGCAATAAAAATGTAGGAGTCTGATAAATAAATCAAAAGATAATAAAAAAAGGTTGCGTATGAACAACAACAACAATAAGAGAAAAGTGATATTAATAATAATAATAACCAAAAACATACATTGAGAATTAAAGAAAAGAGAAATTTACCCAGTATTCTATATCTGAAATAAGCAGCATATCAAAAGTTTATGAAAAAAAGAGGATGGCAGCACAATTCTCCTCAAAACTGCATTATTAAAGAAGACTAATATTAGAAGGTCAAGTATTTTCATCAATAATAAAATAATTATATAAACCACAAATCATACCTTATGTATCGATTTATCATCAACAATAAATATATAAAAATATATAATAGAGAGGTCTGGAGAGAGAAAAAAAGATGAGTAGTAAAGAGAAAAAATGTCACGTAGAAATATCTTCTTTTCTTAGCTATGTTGGATTTTCTTAACATAATATGATATGATAGGTACCCTAATTAATATTAATGAAGATTTGATTTATTTTTTTAATTAAAAAGCCACCTAGAATTAGTTTTATTTTTTAATTATGTAGAAATCTTTTTAATGTAATTAGGATAGATACTTTAATTAACATTAAAAATAATAAGAATTAATATATATAATCACTTATATGCTATTTTGATTTTTATTGTGATTTTTTTTTTTACGTTTTTTCGTTATTTTTCTCATTTCGAGTCCACCAATATCAAATTTGTCACTTTTCTCAAAAATAATTTGACCACTTTATTTAATTAAATTATACAAAAATGCACAATACAATATAATTTGATATTTTTATTGGCTATCAACATGTTATTTATAAATATTATTACAATTCAACACCTTTTTATTTGAATTGATCTCATAAAATAATGTATTTTGTTACTATCTCAAAAACCGCGTAAAACAATACAAGTGCAAACCAACATCAAGTGGAATGAACATTGTGGCATCGACTACAATAGATTTGAAAAATGATCAACTAATTCCAAAAAAATGAGGGGGGGGGAATGTTTTGAAAGCAAATGTTGCTAAATACAGTGTATGTAAGAGAGAGAAAAAGTCACATATGATTATCTTTCTTTTTTTTAGTTATATATGAATTTACTTAATATAATAGTAAGTAACCTAATTAATATTAAAAATATAAGATCATTTAAATATATATATATATATATATATATACTTTTATGTTATTTTGGTTTTTATTGTGAGATTTTTGTTATTTTATTTTATATTTTTTTGTTATTTTTTTTAATTGTGAGTACAACAATTTCAAATTTGTCACTTTTTCTCAAAATTAATTTGACCACTTTTTAAAATTAGATTATACAACAATGACAACATAATTTAATATTTATTTTATTGGCTATCAACATTTATATAGCAAATAAATGTTTAATATTAATGATGATTTAATTTCTTTTTTTTTATTATGTAGGAATTTTCTTAACATAATTAGGATGGATACCTTAATTAATATTAAAAAAATAATAAGATCATTTGGATATATATATATATATATATATATATATATATATATATATATATATATATATATATATATATATATAATTTTGGTTTTATTGTGAGTCCAACAATATCAAATTTATCTTTTTTTCTAAGAAATAATTTGATCACTTTTTTAATTAAATTATGCAACATAATGTGGTACTTTTTTTTGCTATCAGTATTTTACTTTTATCAAATATTATTACGATTCAATACCTTTTATTTGAAGTGATTTCATAAAATAATGTATTTTGTTACTATCTCAGTAATCATGCAAAATATAACAAGTGCAAAATCAGTATCGAGTGGAATGAATACAGTGGCATCAACTATAATAGATTCGTAAAAAGATCAACTAATTCCAAAACCAAGAAGGGAAGGTCGCCCTGAAAGCAAATGTTGCTAATGGTGATTTTTAAAGCATTCATGACATACTTAATTTATATCAAAATTCAGAATCTAGATAACTCCCTCAAGTATGCATTTACGTTTTACATACCAATCACTTTAACTTCATTGGAATTTTTATATTTTATTTCGTATATTTATACTATTATTTGCTCACTATGTAGTGGCAACAATGCAAAAAAATTTCTTCATACCGAATTTGTAGCAGACCTACAATCCATAATAGATAGTAAAAATAATTGGTTAAGTTGTTTAGAATGGTCAAACAAGCATTTTTGGAGAAGTACACGCAATCTTATAGAAGTGGACAAGTTTTGTCTATTAGTTGTTAGTGATATTGATTCATAAAGTGGTAACAAGAGAATTGTAGAAGAAAAAAGATCTGGTAATTTGAAACATATCAACGAGTTGCATCTTTCGTACGTTGCTCTACACTATTCATTACTATTTCCATATGGTGAAAACAACTATAAGGAAGACATATCTTTTTCTGAATCTCGAAAACTTAAAGACAAGGGTAAACAATATGTGAGTCAGATGGAGTTCTTTTCTTTTCTCACTGATTGCATGAAGAGAGATAGAGGTACTCACTATTTTATATAGTCGACGACTCACACAATAATTCATAATTAATGCATATATGATGATTGAATCTTCAAAATTGTGGTACGCATCAAAATAATTATGAAGTGAGATGTACAGTGGGATTACTGATGTTTGTTATGAGGTGAAACAGATGGCTCAAGTGTTGGTACTCTTTGTCTTGCTTGCGATATTTACTAGCGGTACTCTGGAGGGCCGTTTCACATAATCTTTATCTATTATTGAAGCATGTAGCTCATTTAAATGTTAAATTGTGTTACCAATTCAGATCTATCAATTATTTGTTCAAATATGTCAACAAATGTAACCTCAAGTTCACTAATAGTTCTATCAGAATAAATGTGGGGATGCAGAGGATAAAAATATTGATGAGATCAACATGTATTGTGATTGTCATTACATTTCTCCATGCGAAGCGGCATACAGAATATCAATTTGTGAAATTCAGTATAAAACTCCACCTATCATGCGTTTGAGTTTTCATCTTTCAGGAGAGTATAATGTATTGTATAATAATAATAATCAGTTGAACGCAATGAAATGCAAGTCAACACACCATATCATGTTTTTAGGTTGGATCGAGGCAAATAAGAAAATTTGGAAGCATGGAGTTTACCTTATATTGAGTTTCCTCAAAACTTTATTTGGTACTCAACAACAAAATAATGGACACCTAGGAAACTAGATTTGTTTTCATTAGTAATTTACTATATTTCACCAAAACTAGGTGACAACTATTATGCTTAGTGTTTTCTAAATGTAATTCGAGAAGCCCAATGTCACGATAATATTAAAAAAATCAACGACACGCAATGCGATACATATCATGATGTATGCTATTCTCTGGAGTTGTTTTTAGATGATAGAATATATTAATGGCATATTAGAAATAAATAATTGGGGATCAACACATTTTGTGAGATCATTATTCACAAACTTACTTGCATTAAAATCTTTAGAACGTCCTAAAAAAGTGTAGTAGAAAGGATGAAAATATTTTTCAGATGATATTTTATATAATCAACGAAAGTTGAATAAATTTAAATGTAGCAATTATTGTTAATTTCTTTATCCTCTATAAATTACTACTTATGTTCAATTCAATTATTGATAATTTTCTTATCCTCTATAAAATATGACTTATGTTCTATTATATTATTTCTATTACCAGTATTTTTATTATATTTTTAATGCACCTTTTCTTCTTTAGATTTACAAATGAGTGATGTTGAAATTTTCAACCTTGATTTGCTTGAAGTTGACAGATTATTACAGAGTATGGGAAAGAGTTTTAAAGATTTTCATCTCATGCCAATTTCAAAGGTCTTCGATTTGAGTATGTATCGTTATTGATGAAGAACTGGAGCGTGATCGTGAGACACTCATTGAAGAACATGATAAATTGGTTGATAATTTGAATGTTGATCACCATTACATTTATGATAAAGTCATGGATGCAGTTTATTTAACCTAGGGTGGTGTATTTCTCATATATGGATACAGAGGACGCTTTCTACGACTGTTAAATCTAATGGTAGAATTATTCTTAATGTAACATCTAGCAGTATAACTTCTATTCTTCTTTCGAAAGGGAACTGGGCATTCTAGATTTAGGGTTACTTTTAATATCCATCAAGATCTCGATCTTTACTGGAACTCCACTTGCAGAATTAATGGTTGATGCGCAACTCATTATTTGGGACGAAGCTCCAATAATGTATAGCCATTATTTTTAAACTCTGGACAAAATATTGAAAGGCGTGATGAGATTGCAAAATAATTCTAACAGGCAGCTTTCATTTGGTAATAAAATAATAATTCTTGGTGGAGATTTTCATCAAATCTTGTAGGTTGTTCCAAAAGACAATAGACGAGACATAGTTCACATGGTGATCAAATCTTTGCATTTTTGAATCATTACATGGTTTTGAAGTAGATAAATAAATGTGGGGCTGCAAAATCACAACTCATATCCAATTGTGTTAAGTTAAAGATTTGCCAATTCGGTAAATTGTATAGGAGATGGAATAGTTGGAGGACCAAACAATGACATCGTTCAAATTGAAATCCAGATCATCTATTATTGAAAGATGATGATGACCATGTTCCGTTAATTGTGGCAAGAACATATCCAGGGAAAAACTGCTGAATGCTTCCCTTATTTTGAGGGTCATACTATTCTTTCCCCAACACTTGATGTCTTCGATTTGATTAATAAATATATGATGTCATAAAATGATGGAGAATATAAAGTATATTTTAGATCTGATAATGCATACAAATTCTATTCAAACATTGATATATTGTAGGACGTTCACTCACCAAAGTTTCTAAACACCATTAAACTTTACGGATTGCCAAACTATGAGCTAAAGCTAAAAATTAGAATTCCACTCATTTATTTGAGAAATATTGATTATTCCCTTGTGTAGTGTAATATTGGTAGTTACAAAACTTGACGATCATATTGTATAGGCTAATATTTCTCAAGAAAGCAATGCAGGTGAATTAGTGTTTATCGCTAGAATTATTGTCAGGCCATGTAATACGAGCTTGCCTTTCAAGCACTATGATGATCAACAAATTCAAGGACAATCTCTCTCTCTCTCTCACGTAGACTTTTCCTAAAGCAGCCAGTTTCAGTCATGGTCAGTTGTACGTTGCTATATCAAGAGTGGCCAATTGTTTAAAAATATTGATCGACGATGATGAGAATAAACATAGTAACAAAACTATAAATGTTGTGTATAAGAAAACTTTTCATTATTTGTAAAGTATATTTCGTTTAATAACAATCCTTTTATGAATCATGTTATATCATTTTCAATACTATTCAATCTTTGAATAATGTTTATATGATATATATATAGAGAGCGGTTCAGGTAAAAAAACAACAACAACACATACACACTAAAAAAATTCAGAAAGCATTTGAAACAATTCAATTAAATCAAAATGCAATGAGATTCATTTGAAAGTAAATTAATATCACCAAGAGCAATAAGAAGAACATTGTTCGGAATATGCAAAGCTGTCTAAGAGTTTTAAATCATGTTAGGTCTATGACTCCCAATCTAGCAGTGGATTCTGAATCTCAATCCCTGTTTATTCTATAACTTAAATTTCAATACTTAACAAACAACTTCTTACATTATTATTTCTTTTATCATATCATCATTACATTTAAATAATTAAATACTACTAAATACAATATAATAATATAACACCGCTCACTTTCCAGATATGATGACATCAGATACAATATAATAATACATCATCATCCACTTTCCAAACATGATTTGAGATCTGCAGTAAATTAAATGATTTAAAATTTTACAACAAACAAGAATTTTTATGAAATCTGAATACTCAGGGTTCTGAATACCGGGATTATAAATTCCAACGTATCATAGTCCAAACAGGCCATTATATAATTAGACTCCAGCTTTGCAACAAAGAAAATCAATAATTCAAACTTAAAAGAAAAAATAATATTCATGTGAGAAATCATCAGAAGTTGATTTATTGAACATAATAATATGTCTAAACATTAGGAAATGAACAACGGTGAGTTGTTTGTTGAATTCATTTCTCATACCATAAAATAAGACTTTGAATTTAAGTAAAACAAACAAACCCATAAACTCAAACAATATTAGGTGAAAATATATAATTTTTAAAGATTATGAGTCATTTTGTAATTAATCTAAACCTTGTGGATAAACTTTGTAATAATATATTTTCATAATTATACTCATGTACATGGTGAATATAGTTCCCCTAACTACCCTATGATGGCATTTGTACGAATTTTGTTTTCGAAATCCTAAATGATGAAGATAACAAAATATTTATGCAAATCTCTCATTTTAGGTGGGTTAAAAAGATAATTTCCAAAATGATGTACCATATCGATAATCCATGCATTTCATACGTACACTGACTATAGTTGCATTTAGCGCGAGACCACCAATCCAAAGTAGATTATTTTGACCTTTGAAGTGATAGTTGTTCCTGAATATGTCAGCTTTGAGATGGTAAACGACCAATGGTTATTATCAAAGCCTTCTAAGAGAGGTTATCTGGCTGGACCAACATTTTTCTCCTCATTCATGTTTAAACCTTTTATTCTAATTTAAAATAGTATATGCACCATAGACTTTGCATACATTTCAATACCGATAGTAGTAAAAACATTAAAAGTAGATATTATATTATTTAACAAAATATGTGTATATATCAGATTCATGTTATCCCACCTATATACTAAATGAAAAGATTCATATCCTAAGTGTCCGACTAGAGAATTTCGAATTAATGTGTAATTTTCTATTAGTTTGGAGGCTTACTTGGCAACTCCCGATGTCTTGAAGTCTTATCCTAAATTATATATATATATATATGTGTGTGTGTGTGTGTGTGTGTGTGTGTGTGTGATTACACTTTTACCCTCCATATTTATACCATAACTCTCCTCTCTCTTTGATATATATATATTAATATATATTATATATATACTATATATATATATATATATATATATATATATATATATATATATATATATATATATAATATATATATATATATTATAGGGTGGGTTCAAATGAGAACCATGTCCTTATTTGCGAACCTGCGAACTAGTGCTTTTATTATACAATCACAGTGTTTTATTAAATATTTCAGTTTTATACACCA